>CAWUFW010021328.1:0-124162 GCA_963921515.1 Calotriton arnoldi | reverse complement strand
CTCTGTAGATCCAGGCAGGAAGGACCACAGGGAGATTCGCAAATTGATACAGTAGTCTAGGGCGCATAACCATCTTAGAAACGGCTACATGGCCTGCAGTAGTTAAAGGCAAGGTATTCCAAAACGCTACTTGGGTTCTGAGGTTATTAAGTGACCGGACAACATTTCCATCTACTGTGTCCGAAGTAGTTCTGGAAATATGGATCCCTAAATATTTAAAGGTAGTGGGTTCCACCCTGAGCTGCATTAGACCAAATTGAAGCGTGGGGAGAGTGTATGTGTCATAAAACAAAAAAGCCACTGATTTGGAGGCATTAAGGCGCAGTCCAGATAGCTCCCCAAACTGCTCATACAGCAACGCGACAAATGCCATATCTACATGCAGATCTGCAAAATAAAGCAACATATCATCCGCATATGCTGAAACAGAGTGAAGAAGCTGACCCACCGGAATGCTATATGGTGCCATCGTGCAACGTAGATGTTGTGCCAGGGGTTCTAAAGCAAGTACAAACAGCAAGGGTGACAACGGGCAGCCCTGTCGTGTACCCCGAAACATATTATAGGCTGGGGAGATATTAGTACCGGTCTTGGCCCTTGCCGTAGGTCTAGTATAAAGTAGCTCCACCCACTTAATAAATGCTGAGGGAATCCCATATTTAGCCAATGCAACCAGCATATATGATCAACTTAAAGTGTCAAAGGCTTGACGGATATCTAGGGAGAGGCAACCCGCATGGGGGGAATCAGATCGGGCAGAATGTAAAAGGGCATAGAAGCGACGTATGTTCAAGGAGGTGCTGCGGTTGGGTATAAAGTCGCATTGGTCCTTGTGGATCAGAGTGGGGAGTAAGGGGAGCAGTCTCGATGCCAAGAGCTTACTAAGAATTTTGTATTCCGTATTAAGGATCGATAGGGGCCTATGTGATGTAAGATATATTGGAGACTTATCAGGTTTTAACAGAGAGGTCACTATCGCCTCCCTGGTCATAGGGGGTAAGGCTCCCACTGCCAGGGCAGTAGTATATAGCTGGAGCAGTTTAGGGACCATGGGTGCTGCGAAGGTAGAATAGAACTCAATGGGGAGCCCATCGGAACCTGGGGTCTTGTTGCGAGCAATTCCTCATATAGCTCCCCGGATTTCGGGCACGGTCAGGGGGCTGCCAAATCCTCAGCTTGATCTGCCGTGATAGTGGGAAGCACTATTGAGCCCAAGAATGTATTGGTGGCGTCTGCCACATCATGAGAGGAGGCGGCATAAAGGTCTGCATAGTAATCATGGAATGTCTTATTAATGTCTACCTGAGTGGGGAGCAACTCACGGTGGTTATTGCGTTTGGCCAGAATAGGTGTAGGGGAAGGCTGGGGTCTAATCAATCTGGCCAGCAGTGTGCCCGACCTGTCTGAATCCGCGTGTGTGTGCAGCGTGTATGCATGTAAGTCTATCACTCTCAAGTGTTCTAACAACTCAGCATATCTAACTCTGGCCTCCTGGAGGTCCTGCTCTTTCCTGTTATCAGATTGAGCAGCTACTTCTAGCGCTTGCAACAAATCCTCTTGGTCTGTGAGATCCCGTATGGCTTCACGCCGAATTCCTACAAGCATCCCCATAGAGACCCCTCGGATTATTACCTTAAACGCTTCCCATTCAATAATAGACGTTGCCGTACCCTCATTGTCAGTAAAGTATGTGTTAATGGTAGTGGCTAATTTATCCCGATAAATCAGGTCTTCTAATTGTAGCGGTTGTAGGCGCCAAGTGGGAATCGGCGTGGGGGCCCGACCCCAATTAAGTACCAACTCCAGGGGATTGTGGTCAGAAATAGTTTTACCTAAATATGTGGTACGCACTATCATAAGGAACAGGTCTGAAGAACAGAGGAAATGGTCTAGACCTGTGTGCAGAGAGTGCGGATAAGAATAGAATGAGTATTCCCGCATACCAATGTGTTGCATCCTCCATACGTCCAACAGTCCCCACCCCTTCGCCCAGTTAGTCAAGTTGACCACTTGTAAAGAGGCGGCCACGTTGATTAAGGGAGGGTATGATCGGTCAAGCTGAGTATCAAACATGGCATTAAAATCCCCTCCTATTATCCATGGATATTGCGCCCAGTCTGATAGGGCCTGTGAAAGGTGAGAAAGGAAGACATCCTGATCAGTATTAGGCACATAGATTGACCCTAAGACCACCCGTACACCATCTAATGTCCCCAGTAATAATACATATCTCCCTTGATTGTCGATTCTACTCTCAGTCAGTGAGAAAGGGACTCCCGCTCACAGCCAAATCGCCGCTCCCCGGGAGAAGGAAGAGTAGACAGTACCATATAATTGGCCCCTCCAACGTCTCTGTACCTTATTAAGTTCAGTAGTGATCAAATGCGTTTCTTGGAAATATACTATCTGTGCCCTGCGGCGGTGTAATTGGGCAACTATCCTATGCCGCTTGTGTATCGAACCCATCCTCCGTATATTCCAGGAGATGACAGTATATGACTTTACTACAGCATAACATCCAAGCATGTATCCCCCCCCACCCTACCCACCACCCCACAGGCCCCCGTCCCCCACACACCCAGGAACATCTGGAAACAGATCAGTAGCTTAAACAAAGGAACAAAAACCCAACACCGGGTCAAACGACTAAACTTCGGTCGACCAAACTGTGTGCGAGCAAAACACATAACTCACTGAATAACAAAAAGGCTTCTCGCCCGTGGGGTAGGCTGCTTACTTGAGATACGTAAGTATTGACTAGAAAAAGTGGAGTAACCCAGGACAGGCTGGGCCACAGGATCATAATATCTAAGCTTACCCTGCAGCCTCCTGCGAAGTCGTCTATGTTTGGAACATAATACAGCAAATGAAATGTCAACTGTAAAGTGGGGACTCGCCCAGGACGTGTCGGGCCATAGAACCACAATGATTAAACATACCCTGCAACTTACAGTGGAGCAGTCCATATTTGACTCATAAATCAACCAACAGTGCATAACATACAAGGAAGAAATGGGATTCTGCCTAACGGGATGGACCAGTTTCGGAGATCTGTAACAGTATTCCAGTTCATGACACATTTACAACATTATTCAGCCAGCAGGTCGTTGCTCAATTGTGTGGATACAGAAGGAAACAATGCCATACTGCCCCCAGAGTCTGAGTCCGTGGAAACTTATACCGATGGACTAGAGCTGATAGGCGCACGAGTAATCCGCAACGCTGAGGCTGAGAGGAGAGCAGCACGTCTGCTCGCCAGCACCGACTGTTGTGATGAGGAGTGGCCACCGTGCTCTGTGTGGTGAGTCCTCTTCGCCTCCGACGCAGAAGGCGCCGTGGTTTTGGCTGTGACTGTGTGGGGCGCACAACACGCGCAGTGTCCGGAAAATTCCTGCCCAGCCATTCCCATGCACTGTCAGGTGTGTCAAAGAAACAAGCACGCTGATTATAGATGATCTTAAGTTTAGCAGGGAATAATAGGGCAAATGTCAAGCCTGCTGCGTGGGCCCGGACCTTGACCTCCATAAATGAAGCACGTAGGCGTTGGACTGTTAATGTATAATCTGGAAAGATGGAGATTTTGGTATTGTCGAAAAGGATAGGGCCAGTATCCTGGGCTGCCTGCAAGATGTGATAGCGGTCCCTGTAATTCAGAATTCTGGTCAACAGCGGTCTAGGGTTAGCACCAGGTTCCCGCATAGGCACTCGGTGGGCCCGCTCCACTGTGAAAAGCACAGAGAGACCTGTGGGGGCCACTTTAGTTTTCAGCCAGTCTTCGATAAAAGTAGTGGGGTGCTGCCCCTCCGCCGCCTCCAGAAGCCCCACAATGCGGAGGTTGTTACGACGGGCCCTACCTTCCGCATCATCAGCTCGGGCCTGCAAGTTCTCAACCTGTTGCTGTAGCAGCTGTATGTGTACATCATGCTCCTTCACTTGTGGTTGTAGCGTTAAAATCGAGTGGTCAAAGTCTTTTACTTTATCCGCCAGTTTTTTATGGTCATCCTTAAGTAAGTTCAGTTCGGTAGATATAGTGCCTATTTGTTGCCCTACAGCTGAGCGCGATTCATGGATTTCCTGTAGGATCATATCAAGCTTGTCAATGGGAGGAAGAGGTGTAGTGCCATCATCGGTCCGATGTGATTGAAACGAGGAGGTCTCAGAAGGCGGCGAGCCGGCCCAGCCCGAGTCCGCCGCCGTCTTCATTTTATTTCTACCCATTGCTGTCTGCAGTTCGGCCGTGTTACAGAGTAGGCCACAACCAGGGACACTCCGCGAGAACAGTCGATCAACAGCACAGGTCCAGTGATGGATACCGTCGTAACCAGTATCTCCTACTGTCTGTCCCTACCGGAGACAAGAAAGGTACACCCCGATGATTGTAGGCACTATTGGTGGCAAAGTATTTCCGGGTGCACAGCCGGACAATTGAGGGTGGGGGGGTTCTCAGACCACCAATGAATCAAAAGGGGCCAGAGCCCGCCAGCACCGCCTGTGAAGAATTGGTGTCCTGATAGGCCCCGTCCCCCCTCCAACACCAGAGGCAAACACAGGCGCAGGAACGATCAGCGCTCTCACTGCGCCATATAAGAGACCCCTCTGGATCACCGCAGGCAGTGAAGGAACAGGTAGAAAAAAGGAGGGGGGGGGGAAACAACCACCACCTTCACAGTACTCACTGCAGAGAGCGCCCCAGTGTACGCATTAGGCCGTAGGCAGAGGCTGCGCATGAGGAGGTGCTCCAAAGCCCCAAATCTGCAATAGTGATCAAGCAACAGGAATGACCAGTAGCACGAGGTCCATCCCTATTCAGCAGCAGTCCATCCCCAACTGTTTCATGCCAGCATGTAGAGAGGAGGCCCCAGAGTCAAGCCACGTACTTGCAGCGTCAGGAGGAGCTAAGGACGAGAAGGGCCAGGCCGCCGGTTCTTCCTCTACGGCAGGCACGGCAGGACACGAGAAGGGCCCGCAGACAGCACCAGCCGGCACCGCTACATCAATTCAGAAGCCGGAGGCGCCCACCCCCGCACACAGCATCGCTGGGCCTGGCCAGGGGATAGCGCAGCTCCTGAAGCAACAGACGCACTCACCGCGTCTTGTACTCGGAGATCACTGCGCCAGGACGGGAGGCCGATCGAGGAGCAGTTGAGGTGTAGGCAAGGGGGGGAGGGAGAAGACCCCCCGTTCGTCAGCGCTAGATCTCCGTCAGTCCTGCACCAGCGCACACCAGACGACACCAGGAACACTTCAGGTAGGCCGTCAGCCGGGACCTCGCACTGTGGGGCACCCCACCGTGCTCGTTCAGCAGCACGGCCTAGAGCATTAGGAAAGTCCGATGCTCACGGGCCTAGTTCACCTCCGTACCAGCCGGCCGCATCGGGTCCACTCCGGGATGCTGGGTGACCCGCAATCACACTCTGAAGGGGGTGCACTATGGTCGCCAGACGTTCCGGTACCTGTGCACTGCCTCACAGGGATGCAGGGCCTCTAGGGGTAGTCAGGAAATGCCAGATGACGATCCCGGGCCCGGAGCTCGTCGCTTATGCGACCTCCATCTTGGGCTGCTAGCCACACCCCCCATCAGTTTTTCAAACATAGGGTACTGGCCTAAATTAGGAGCATATTGACCTCTTAACCGATTATACTCTCTTACACAGTTCACATCAGCACTTACTTTCTTCTCATCAAAGTCAATCAGAAATAAACCAGACAATGTTCTAATTCGCTACAAAGCTACCTATGACATTCCTTCTTTGAATACACTACTGCCAGTATTAACAAGAGCTGTATCTACACTTAGACCTTGCGATTTGTTGATAGTTACTGCACTACGCTAAAGACACTGGGAACTGTTTTCACTGGACATACAAGTCTTTCACGAGAAGGAAACTTGCAACACATCTACCAATCCGCTTAAATTCACCATCATCAAATTTTATGGCTAAGTATTCCATGTCATTTCTGTTTGGATATTAATAAATTTCATAATTTTACCCATTGTGGCATTCACTAGCCCTTCTTCAACTTTTAAATTACGACGTCAGATTACACGACAATTTATACAGATACGTAACAGTTTTTCTAATCCTGCAGTTTTGGACACAGACTTTTCTAAACTATCTAATTTTGATTGACGTTTTTCTGTTAGTAGCACTGTAACTCCTTGATGTTCCATTTGATCATTTGCTCTAGTTTCGATGATTTCTTCTTTTTCAGTTGCAATAATTGTTCATTGAATTTACTACACTCCTCAAGAGTTGGCATCAAACAAACAATAGACTTCTCTTCCTTAACAAAATTATACATTACTTCTGCAGCTAAAACATTAAATGGAAACAGATTTTTGATGAGACGGGTTTCTAATACTCTCTTTCCTTCTTTTGTGAAGACTCCCACTCTTATTTCCTTTAGTATATTTCCATAATACATATCTGATGCATGGCGCATATTTTTGATTAACTCTTTGCATTGAACTTTTTCCCAAATGTTCACATTTCCAATACTTCCTAGTGAATTCCTTGTTTCATTATGTAGTAGTTTCTTGAATATAGGTTGTCCTTTAAGTGGAGATAGTTGTAGCAGGTTTCCAAAGACTATTAAGTGTTTTCGTCCAAAATGACGTCGTAGTCAGTTTTTAATATTTGCTGCATTCTTAAATGTATAAAAGCTAGCATTAGGTTAGACACCATGCTAACTTCATCAATAATTAGTAGCTTTAATTTTTTTATTACTCTTGCCACTTCATGACAAGCATCACCAGATAATTTGTTGTATTCTAATTTATTGTCATGTTCAACAGGCAGCATTAATAATTGATGAAGGGTAACTCCTTTAATGTTATGTGCGGCTAAGCCTGTTGGTGCAGTAACTACACACGACAAATTGGAATCTATTGTCATCTGTAGATAACTTGTCAGTACTTTAATCAAGAAACTTTTTCCAGTTCCAGCTTGACCACTTATGTACAATAGAACTGGCTTATATGTAGAACATGCACACTTTTTTTTCTCATGCAGAAATCCATGTTCTACTTTACCTTTTATGTCTTCAAAATGTTTCTGATCTGTATTCAATTGCTGTATTAGTTGTTGTAGATCCAGAGTTTCCTGTCTTGCTGCATTGCATTCTCCACCTCATTCATGGCTATTGCAGCTTCATTTTGAATGATGGGCTGTCCAAGAGGATCTTGACTTCCAGATGCTGAACTTTGACTGCTCTGAGAACTCTCTCTTGCTATCTCAGCAGCAATTGTTTCTTCTTGTTCAATCTCATCTCTCATCATTTGAAGATACACTGGAAATACAGAGCACTCAATGCTGTCTTTCACAGCATTGAATGAGTCTTCATAACAGTCAAATTCTCCAAGTAGCTCGCTTTCAGTTCGCTATGGCTTAAACAACTGTAACAAGGCTAAATAGAAAAACTCTATTTTATCCTGAGTTTGGCAACTTAACTTTCGATGGTTGATTAAATTTCCTTTGTTATATCTGACCAAACATCTGTTACATCCAACCACAGCAAATTTTTTGCCATAGCAATGGAGCCCCTTGCTGCGCAACTTTGCCAACACCATGCGGATAGGGGTTTGGGATTCACGTCTCGGGCCTAGTTGTTTCCTGATATGCAGATAACATTACCCTTTATATGAGTGTCCCCCAGGCCTACTTAACACCTTTAATTCGCGAGATTATACGATTTGGCGGCCACTCCGGTATACAAGTGAACTGGATCAAATCCGTGCTTTTTCCTCTAACTGAAACGACTGCTTCCTTTCCTGCTGAATACCCACTGCAATGGGCTTCCAGTCCAATTAAGTTCTTAGGCATTGAGATTAGCAGAAACCCTGAGGAGCTATGGCCTGCCAATTATCGCCGGGCCATGGACTGGTTGGAGAGCCGCATCCCGCTGTGGTCTAAACTGCCTCTATCGATGCAGGCCGCATCACAATTGTGAAAATGTTTGTGTTACCCAAGTTTCTTTATCTATTTATAACTTCCCAATTCCACTCACTATTAGCTTCTTCAAGCATCTGCAATCAAATTTGATATCCCTGGTATCGGCTGGTCAACATCCCCGTCACACATATGAACTGCTCACCTTACCACAGTCACAAGGCGGGATGGGCGCCCCAGACATGCACCTATATACTCTGTGCACCATTTCAGCCCCATGTCACTATTGAACTAGATAGAGTCGCCCCTTGGCCGCTTACTACAGCCTTATTTTTCTCTTACAAACCTCCTAAAGCCTAGATAGATACAACACAGTGTGTCCGCTGGGCGTGGGCTGGACTTTGTAGGTGCTCAGGCCTCACACAATTATATGCCCCACCGGTCCCTGTTGCTAATCACCCCCTATTGCCACCCTTACAGGACAAAGGCTCAATTGACCGCATGGACAAATTGGGCATTCACTCATTCGCAGATCTCTATCCCGCTGACCACTTTCTAACCCCTCCGGCAGCCACTGCCGCCACTGCTGTGTCACTGCTGGACACCCTCTTGTACTTCCAGCTGCGCGCCACATGCAGCATGCCACACAATACTTTTCTTGCACCCCCGCAGACGCTCAAGACGCTGGAGCTCGTGTATGCAAGCTCATCACAGCAAAAGCTGATAACATGCCTTAATTGTCTCACACAACAATCCATCCCAGCGACCACCCCAAGGGCATGAGCGGCATGGAGCGCAGACCTCGCCACTCCCTTGACTGATGCTCAATGGTCCTTTTGCTGCACCCAGCCTGAAATGTTATCCCCCAACTACCGACTCCATCTTATCCATTTAAAAATTTTACATCGATTATACTGCACATCAACTCAATTGCAGAAGATGAAGCTGTCTCCTGATTCCAATATTAGCGCTGTCATGCGCCCCATTCAGGTTTTCTGCACCTGGCATGGCATTGTCCGGCTGTTGCAGCTTTCTGGGCCGAGGTCTACCACATGATAGCAGACGTCATTGGTACAACAATTCCACTCTCCTCACTCACTGGTCTACTTGGCTATGTGAAGGAGGTGCCACTGGAATTTCACAGACTGACTGCCCTGATGCTCCTTCTCGCAAAGCGCAGAGTTGCAATCCACTGGGGTGGGATGCGTGCTCCCAAACTCCAGGATTGGGTAAAAGATATAGTATATTGCCATGAACAACTCTCAACATACTGGGACTTAACAACGCCACAAGCTCGGCCCTGTGACCTCTGGGAGCCCTTCACTTCTTTTCCCCTCCATAGTAACACGACCCCAGGCATGGATAATTGGCATACTGCACTCTCACAATAAAACACTCTGTAACATACCCTGCCCCAACCTAGCAGTCTATCTGTTTGAGATGTTGGTGATCGGGTGGCACTTCAAAGCTCCATAAACAACCTCAGGGAGACGTTCTTGCCCCCTTGCCCTCTTATGTACACAAATATGGACTTGTAACTTGAGTTGCTCTATGCTGTTTAATGTGCATTAATGCCATGATTGTCATTACTATTGTCTGTACACTATCAATGTATACAGATCATTCTCAACTGTTCATGCCTTGCTAACTGTCAATAAAAAAATAATTTAAAAAAACACAGCAAATATGCCTTCTTCTATGTTTTCACTGACATTATTTCTGAAAGTATAATGTTGAAGTATTTCATAGAAACACATCCTTTCCAAATGAGGACTTCTTCTATGATAGTATGTATCCATCATGTTACTCTTCAGAATATCTGTACTGTGTGGCTCAAATTCTGCAAGATATTGGGTTTCAGGAAAAGACTTCAGTCCTCTGTTATGATTATTAGCAACCCCTTAACTCACCCATAGAACTCCTCTAGATTTAGAAAACAAACTAGCTGAGCTTAACCGGTCTACGCATTCATAACAGCCTATCTCTCTGTGAGAAAGCATTTTCAAACTAAAACTGTACAATTTCTTTGTAAGACTCTTTTCTGCTGAAATCTCCTCCCACATCTCCTTCATCTCAGTTTTCTTTGACTTTGTTATGTAAGACGTAATGTACCGAGCAACAGTAATTGAGTTGTCTGCAACAAACTGCACATCAATGTTTCCATTCCACATCTTCAGAATCACAGGGTTGTAGTCGTTAATGTACTTAGAGGCCTCTGTTCTTCTTAGGTTGTGTGCATTTTTGGGTGATTGTCTTGTAAGTGTATGTCTGCCTGCAAACAAGAAACTGTTTACTCTTCCTTATGAGATGACAGGTCGTGGGAATCCAAAACAACATCTTGTATAAAATTTCGCTTTTGCTCTGTATCTTCGCTGACAGTATTTTCTGCATCTATGATTTTGGAATCGTAGAACTTGATGTCTTAATATTTTGTCACCACCGTCCTTTGGGATAGAACAAGTTACAAACTGCTCAATAAAAGACAACACAGACTCATCACTGTCTGTTCCAAACTTTGGTGCATCTTTTACCCACAACGGCATGTGAATATGGGGAGCACCTCTAGCTTGGTACTCTTTGTGCCAAAAGAAATCAGTCACTTTACCAAGAGGAGGTTTTGTTTTGTTCAAGATGAAAGCCATCATTGCTTGAAATCTGTGATTAAAATATCTGCAAACATTTGCAGTGTCTGATGAGCACAGTTCTCCTGGCGCCTTCAGATGAATGTCTTTATATTGAAATTTGCCTCCTGCAAGAATTCTAGCAGGTCATCCCGTGCATACTAAGCACATCTGAGCATCAGAAACCAAGTAGGTGCTCCAGGGTTCCTCAACATGCACTTGAGTTCCTCGTGACGCCAGTAGCAATATTCATTAGTCCCATGTTGACATGCCATTAGGTTTATTGAATTGTATTCCAGGGATCATCTTTTTCTCGAACTTTCTCCAGAAATTCTCTTGCTGATATATTCTGAAAATTAACTCCTGTTTTTAGAATGTGTTTCATAGCATATGAGAGGCCAGACAAGTCACTCTAAACTAGCAGGTGAAATATATACGGAATACACTGACGAAATCTAGGGTCTTCTGAATAAAATCTAGTAGATCTATATTCAGCTGCAGGTATTTGCAGAGGCCGGTCGTCATACCTGCCACCTACTTAATGGAGCTCCTTTCACCTCCATTTAAAACAGATCAATGGCATTACCAATAACCTCTTTAGAATGCAAAGGGTGGATACTATAATGTTCATAAATTTCTTCTGTTCTGGATTGATCCACCTTCTTAATCTGATCTGCTGATGGATATGTCTCATCCACCATATGTGTGATATCTTACAGGCTTTTTACATTTTTTATAGTAAACATTATTTTGTACTAGATATAAAGTTGCTTCTTTAACTTTGGTAAAATCTACATAACTCCTGCCATAGCTTTGTGTTCTTAGTAAGCATACCATTTACAAGAATTACTTCTTCTAAGGTCCGATTCCGATCTCGTTATGAAAGCCCTCCGTACGACTCAAATCCGGAGGGCTTTCCAAGCGAGACGCGCTGTGCGAGTCCAACCGAGCGAGTACGATGCAACCGCATAGTTACGGGCTCGGTTCGGCCGGACTCCCATAGCACTCTATGGGAGCTTGTGTACTGATGCG
Organism: Calotriton arnoldi; assembly: GCA_963921515.1. Classification (NCBI taxonomy): domain Eukaryota; kingdom Metazoa; phylum Chordata; class Amphibia; order Caudata; family Salamandridae; genus Calotriton; species Calotriton arnoldi. Next base: position 112,620 of record CAWUFW010021328.1, on the reverse strand, counting down.
TACACAGGCTCCCATAGCAAAAAAGGGGTGGGTGGGGAAAAGCGTACACACCGTGGCGGGCACCACATTTTGCCTGCCACACTGTGCATGCCTGGATCGGGGGGACCCATGCGCACCCCCCGTGACCGATTCGGAGTTCTCCGGGTGAAGGGGGGCCTGCTCTGGCCCCCGAAGTCCGATTCCGACAGCTGCTTACACTTGCTGAGACCGAGTTGATACAGCTGTCCGAATCATGCATCGTACTCGCCCATTCGGAATCCGGCTCCATTGCGCAGCACGATTTGGCTCCGTACGAGTCGGACGGATGTATTTGGGTTCGTAAACGATTCGGTCGGCGCGGACGCCATCTTCGCATCGTACTTGGTCGTTTGTAACGGGGGACGATTCGGACGGAAAGATAGGCTCCGAATCGGATTTGCTCTTTACGAATCCCGTTTGGAGGCCTTCCTTACAAGATCGGAATTGGCCCCTAAATGTCTATCTTCTCCTACAGTTTCAATATTTTTCTAGAAATCTAATGGCACATACACTACTCTACCTTTTGAACCTTTCTGCAGTTCTGTTGGCGGTAACTTGGCTGTCTTTGGCTCCATACGGACTATAGCTTGAAATGGATGTATAGTTTGGATAAGAATGGGCTCATAAATATTTAAACCTTGAAGTGCTTCTGGAATAGAAACCAGTTCTTACTTGTTATGCACAGCTCTAGCAGCCTTTTTATTATCTTCTAATTTATTGTAACAGTTCTTACATATAACTTGCCATATGGACAAGTCAAAGCGTTACTCTACAAATAAGTACACAGCTAAATGTTGCCAGTTATCATTATTTTCTTTTTCACTTTTTAAATACAAATCAATAGTCCGTATTGAATCTTGTATGTCAACAACATATACAAACATGCTCTGATTTTTCAGAGCACACTGTGTTAAATTTTGTAATCTCTTCTTTAAAACTATCAACTGTAATACCTGTGTCCTGTTCTGCAACTCCTTCTATTAACAACTCTTCATTTTCCCTAGACCCCTGACCAGGACCAAAGAAATGAAACTGCACATCATTACAAACCTTTTCTACATCTGCCACAGTACCATGCAAAAGTGCTTTATTCATTTCTCCTAAACATAAAGCAGGAGTTTTCACATTGTACAGCCACCTAACTAAAGTTCGCATTGTTGAGTGATGTACAGTTAACATCCAGAAATGATGAAAGGTGCTTTGGCACACTTTCTTTGATAAACAAGCTAGTGAGTGTCCCTGCAAATCTGTATGCTTTCTAATCTTGCAAGGATCCAATCCTTGCAAAGTACTTATTTTGTGTTTTAAACTTCACCTTGGAAAGATACTTAGGATTTTCCTTAATATATCAATGGATTGCTGTTGAATACTACAAACACTACTACAATTCCATTTGTATACAGGTGCCTGACTACGCCTTCCTTGTACGTCTTCTGCAATAACTTGTTCTATATTTCTAGGTACTATCAGCTCTTTTGCTATAGGAGTGCCATTCTTCATTTCATAACATCGTCCTCTTTCATCAATAGCATGAATTATTCTATTATCCGGGAGATAGCTTTCTTCTTTAAAGAAATGCTCGGTACTAGAAGTATGTATCTATTCTCCACTAAAAACTGTACAAAAGTTACTTCTATTCACTAATCTTTTTTTCTGGTTCTGTCTCCTCATTCTAATAGATAGAAAGGTACCCCTATGTTATTTTAGGTCCTAGAGGAGGGGAAGCAACAAAAACTGAAAGAAACCTCTAAACCGACCTATATCATGTCTACAGATGGCCTGAAAAGCTCATACATCAAACATATCCCCAAGGTATCTTCTGAGACCAAAATGAGTTCATAGATCTGTATTTATTATTTATAAAAGTATTTTTTTGTAGATTTTTTTCTTTTTCAAAATTCATTGTTATAAATTAATATTAAACATGGACAAAACATACACCATAAATAACAATACAATAATCACAATACTACAATACATTTTATGAGCATAGCTTCATAAATGGCATATTATCTCAGTTAAGCAAATTTGACTAGATATAACGAACAGTGCAATATCGTAAAAAGATGATAAATACAGATACAAGAATAACAAATACCAAAATAACCCCACACTCATCCATCATATCTACAATCATACCTATCAACCAACTCATCCATCCTATCACACATACAACACTAAACAAAAATAACAGAACAGTTCAAAATATATGCGGGATCCAATACGTCAGAATCGAGTCACTTGTGGTTTAGCTACGTTGTGCGGATACGTCCCAACAAATTCTCCTCTTATGTGTGTCTCTGTCAGGATTCCCGTGTGCTAAAAATATAGGTCAACGCACGTTTCGGTGGAACCTTAATACAACCACCTTCATCAGGACCAGTTTTGAGTCGCTTAATTCTCAAAAAGAGTGGTGGGTGGGGTTAATCTGAAAAAATGAGACACATTTAATGGTCAAACCAACAGTAAATGGGGAATGAGTGAAATTAATTTTTCATATACATTTTTAGTCCAAGTAATACCCGCTAGCGAGAGGCCACTGTGATGTTATCGCATCCATCCAATGGGTGTGATAATTATCTCATGCATACTTGAAGTTAGGACCCTAACTATCATGCTACATGACACAATAAAATTACATATTATATGCATTATAATTGTCCAGATAGCCAAGTGAGACAGGGAAGAGGTGTTTCACCAATTAGAGATACAGCCAACAGAAAAGAAAAGGACTTTACAAAGTAAACCCGTGATACAGGCAAAAATCTACGATTGTTGGGAAGTGCCAGATAGATAAAGAAAGTAGGTGAAAAGATTTTCACAAGCAAAAATGTGATATATAAAAAATATATCAACCTGATTAGGCCTAATTGTCTGCTAATAAATGGGCAAACAGAAGGTCAGACTTCAAGTTGGGCCTTGTCTGTTATTGTAACAATACGATTACGGCCTGCTTCTATCTGAAAACAAAGAAAAGAGCAAGGATCTGTAAATGGGTCTGTCCCTATATTTAACAATTTAATGTACTGATAAGCCCTACAATTAGAATTAGATGGGCAATCTCACCCTGATTCACAGGCTAGTCGCCTGCCAATTTGCGTCCGTACTTTTGACAACTGTAGAGAGGCGCCATTTATTTGACAGTCCACAAGGGTTCCTTAGTCATCCTGAACTAAAAAGGAGAACGACAACACCTCAGTTCAATACAAAAAATGTATATTTATATTATGGAAATCATACCTGTAACACGATGTTTCTACAAATGTAATACAGCGCAAAGGAAGATTGAATTGCACAGCTAATGGCTGTGGTGAAATACGTCACATAGTGGCATGCCTGCAATGAATTGCCACCTATGAAGTCCAAACCAGACATACTGTGGAAATATAACGTAACTAAGGAGGCCGGACAACGCGACTTACTGAGACAAAAACTATTTTATCGAGCGCCGTCACAATATATTAATCGGATATAATTCCTTTAATATACCCAAGAGACATTGCGTGCAGTCTATAGGTATGTCGCCAACAGTAAGGAGTGATCTAAATAATATGATATCTGCACACCTACTCTACAGTGGTGGTTATAACATCTAACTGAGTAAGTATATATGAAGAATTGCTAATGCGGTCATTCAAACTATACTCTCTCTTTATAAAAGCAGCAACTGTCTTTGCACACATATGGCGGTCAAAGAAAGGTGTCAAATACTTCCTAACTCTCGGAGGAATAAATCCTCTGTCAAACGATAGTTACTGTATATTTGGTTGGAGACTAGTATTCTCGCATCGAGTACCTCTTCTGCAGCGTGACGGCGTTTCCCCATAAAGCCTGTGTCTGCTCTGGTGCTTCCTATTTATGTCGCGCATGCGCCTCAAATATGTGGTAGTCTCGCGATATCTCGCTTTCACTGACTCTGAGAGGCGTAGGCTTGAATAGCTTACTATGCCGAATTACGGGCGACATCTTAGAGTGATAAAAGGAATCAACTAGTAAATGCATATCTCTACAAAAGGTGTGATCGCATCATTGAAATTCACACAATGAAGTACGTATTTATTATAGTGATAATGCCCCACTTCAAAGAAATATATATGTATGAGCATGTATAGACAGGGAGCAGGAGGCTAAGGGAGTATAATTATCCTCCATATTAGAATATGATAATAGTCTTCATACCAGTGAGTGTAAATGTCAGCACTCGATAATATCACGGCAGATAAACATCACATCATGACCTTTCCCAGGTATATAGCCGTGTATTCACACCAACCAATATGGTGTCATTTACACTGGCCTGTTACTGTTTACCATAGAATGATCTGATTGGCAAGCACTATTTTAGGTGACATCATTTGTAATATTTGAGATGATGCCACTTACTCACATCCATGTGTGAACCCCAATAGGGTGGGGAATAGAAAGACTACTTTCAGGGAGGGATAAGCATGCAGACTACTATCGGATATTTAAAGCACCAAATGAGACATGGCTATCCAGTCCGAGTATTTCAGGGACTTTGTTACAGATCCTGAACTAAAAACTCAAACGATATCTCTAAGGTCTCATGGGCACTAAAATGCTAGAAATCAAAATGCTAAATATTACTGAATGGTCAACACGCATGGTATATAATCCACCCCCCTAAAAGATAGCTTATTTAAAAATGGGAGAGTTTTAAAAACAGCAACTCACATTATCGGTCTGGGCTCGAGCTACAGTTTTCTTCACCTAAAAATTGTGATCAGAGGTGAGTCAAATGCCTAAGATTAACTCAGGCAGTGATGCCATAAGTACCTGCTGCTGCGGGGGGTCAAAACTCAAGTTGTGTGCTCCTAGCTAAACAGGGTCACAATTCTCAGGTCACCATCCAAATAATTTCTTCGTTGAGACCTCTGCGTACTGTGTCAAGTGTGTAGATCCGATACGTTTCTCTTTTTTTCCTCATCTTTTCTGCATCCTTGCCAGGCACGTGTCTGACACGTTCCAGAATCAGCCATTTCAAGGTATTTTCTTGGTGTTTGAAATCAAGACAGTGTCTAGCCATAGGGGCTTGAAGCTTTTGTGTCCTTATGGCAGACTTATGTTCCGAGAACCTAACCTGGAACTCCCTGCCTGTTTCCCCTATGTAGCCTAACCCACAGGGGCAAAGGATCAGGTCAATAACGTTGGCACTTCTGCAGTTTGTCATCTGTCTCAGCTTGCCCGATTTACCGCCATATGTCCATTGTTGCGTAGTAATCACTGAATCACACGCATGACACTGGCCACATTTGTAGTTACCTAAAACTGGAGGTAATCTGTCTATTGTTGTTTGTCTAGTTTCTTTTTGGGACTTAGATCTACTATGCACCAATTTATCCCTCAAATTAGGATTCCTCCTATATGCTACCATGGGTTTCTGCAGTTGCATCTCTTCTTCATTTACAGTGAGTATTTTCCAGTTTTTATCTAATATCTGCTTGATCTTATAGTTTATACTGGAATGGTCAACTACACATACTAGCTTTTCTGAAGGCTGCTTCCTATTGCCCATGAAAAGGGCATCTCTGTTGTAATATTTGGCCCACTTCAGGGATAGACGCACTAGTCTTTTGGGGTAGCCTCTAAGAAGGAGACGCTTTTGTAATTGTTCTGCGTGCTCCATAAATGTGTCCATTGTGGTACAATTTCTCCTTATTCTTAAGAATTCCCCAAAGGGGATAGAGTCTTTCTGGCATGCTGGATGAAAGCTGCTATGCTCCAAGATGGTATTCTTGGCTGTTGGTTTTCTGAAGAGACTTACTTCTATCTGTCCTTGTCTTCCCATAATCCATATGTCTAAAAATTCAACTTTGTCTGCTGAATATTTACAAGTGAATTTTAGATTCTTGTCACTTAGGTTTAACCATGTTATAAAGTCGCATAGTCCTGATTCTTCTCCTATCCAGACGAAAAAAATATCGTCTATGAACCTATGCCAGTTGGTTACATTCTCATAGAAAGGAGCTATCTCATTGAATATATGAGTTCGCTCATACTCACCCATAAAGATGTTGGCTACACTTGGGCCACAAGAAGCTCCCACACTGGTCCCCTTGACTTGCTGGTATAAAGTATGCTTGAACTCAAAGAAATTTTGGTGTAACACAATTCTAAGACATTCTAAAATGAAATTGTCAGGTCTATCCCAAGGAACTCTGGTCAATAGAGCTGCCACAGACTCCATGGCCAGGTCCTGGGGTATATTAGTGTACAACGACTCTATATCAAGGGTAACCAGGAATTGTCTTTCATAGTCAAAGGGCATATGTTCCAATGTAGCTATCATGTGCCCTGTATCTTTAATGTACGATGGATATTGTGTAGTTAGGGGGCATAAAAAGGCATCCACATATTTTGACAATGGTTCCGTACATGAGTTGATTGACGAAATAATCGGTCTGAGAGGTGGATCTAGTACATTTTTGTGAGTTTTAGGGACTCCGTATGTAGCCCGTGTGACTACATTGATGTTATTCAGAAAATCAAGTTCTTTTTGACAAATGTACCCGTCTATAAAGGCTTTAGATGTAACCATTTCTATTTGTCTCTTTAAGCATATTAAGGCATTAGCTTTTTGGTAGTGTTCTGGTATCTGCAGCATAGATTCTACTTTACCAGTGTATTGATCTGTATCCATCAACACTATCCCCCCAGCTTTATCGCATGGTTTGATAGTGATGTGGGAATTATTTTGTAGTATCCTCAAAGCATTTCTTTCCTGAGGCGTCAGATTTGGGGTTACTTTAGGGACAAACTTGGTGATTTTCTGTAGTTCTTTGATGACAGTTTTTTTGAATATTTCTACTTCAGGTCCCACCATATCCAAAGTAGGTGTAAATGTTGAAGGTGGTTTACACCCTGAGTAGTTTATGTCTTGTTCAGGTCGAATATTAAGCGACATGAATTTTTCAGTCTAACCTTTCTAAAAAGGAAAACATGTCTTTATTAAGTCTAAAAGAATTTAAACTCGTACTAGGGACAAACGACAGTCCCTTACTGAGGAGACTTATTTCTTCTGTGGACAATTTATATCTGGAGAGATTGTATATCGGTATTAGATCAGTCAGCCCCAGATTGCTTTCTATGTTTTCCAATACTGCTGGTTTCGAGTCCGCATGTATGGTTGCGAATGTGGAGGGTCCATCTGTTGGTAATAGTTCCTCTCCTGCCTCTGAAATTTGATCCTGCCTCTGCCCCTGCCTCTCTGTAAAAAAGGGGAGGGAGACTGTGCTAGTTGGTAATGATCTACATGTTGCCCTCTCTGGTTTCTCTGGTTATACATCAACCCTTCAGCTGTTCCTTGGCCTTCATAGTCTGAATCTGACGAGTTGGTATCTGAGAAAGTGAGAGTTTTATTTCTCCTGTTGGGCCGTTGGTGATATTGACCTGATTCCTGCTGCCCTTCCTGGTAATAGTTGCTACATAGATAGCGGTATATTTTATCTTGTGTAAACCACCTAATATCTTTCTTAAGTTTGTCCGTTTTTTTCTTGATAAGATATTCGTCAAAGTCCTGGATTTCCTGATTGATACTCTGCAGCTTATTCTTAGCATCATCTAGAGCTGTGCTGGCTTTCAGCTTGTCCTCTAGGTCTGTAATCTCTTGATTAAGGATTATTAACATTTCCCGTACGGTTTCCACTATGAGGATCATCCAATCCCTGGAGCAACGGTTCGCAATTTGCGACCATCACTCCAGGAATTTCCTTACCTCCACAAAAAGGGCTGGTATATTTCTTACTCTCAAACCTGATGGTATCACTCCCACTTTCAAATACTCAAGCATAAAATGGGCATGAGATGCCATCCTCTTTGCTTTTTTCTTTAGGTTTAGTAATTTAGTCCATTCATTATTATCGTCAGTAATTCGACTTATCGGAGTATTACTCCTAGCTATTTGACCAATGAGTGTGGAGAAGTCCTCATCCGTAAAACCAAAAGTCTTTAAACCCTCCATACTCAAAAAGCTATGTCAACAAAAATTATCAGACAAAGCCCCCCCCAAAAAATTGTTTTTTAAAATTGGGCTTCTCAGAAGAAAGATAAAAGAGAATTAGAAAAGTAGTACAACACAGCAAAGTGCAGAGCACACCAAAGTGCAACCCACATGTATACAATACCTATCAAACACTGAAAAGGCGATACTATCACATGGCTTACGCAAGAACGGGACTATAAAAGTACAAGAGTCTTACAGAGTAAGGCTAATGATACCTGCGGTAAAAACTGAGTGAAAAAGCTATGAACTCGTTTTGGTCTCAGAAGATACCTTGGGGATATGTTTGATGTATGAGCTTTTCTGGCCATCTGTAGAAATGATATGGGTCGGTTTAGAGGTCTCTTTCAGTTTCTGTCTCCTCATGCACAACACCATTTTGTAAAGAGTCTTCATTCTATTTATAATCAAAATGAAAAGCTTTCTCTTGAAAGCAAAAGCCTTATCAACTACTCTCTCAAATCGTTCTTTTTGTTTCAGTGCCTCTCTCCTTCTTCTATACTTCTTCATAGTTCTCTGTAGATTTATAATGACTTTACTACAAAACATCCTGGCTCTGATTTCCTTAAACTGCATCTATCTCCTGGTTAAGGTGTGTCCATATTTGTTACATTCTTTCCTGTTCTTGCTATATACACTTTGTCCACTCTTATTCTTTCTCATAGTTTGAATTTTATTTTCATTATTTTGTAATCTTTGCAAATGTCCACCTATATTTTAAGAAATGACCTTGTCCTCTTACTAGTAGCTCTCTTTTCTTTCACCACTTTTTCTGTATTTTGCCCTTTTGTATCTCAGTTCGGCATACATACTGTAGTCGCTTCTGTTGCTTTTTACTCTGAGATCTTGTAGGCATTGTAACTGTCTGTACTTATGTAGATATTGTTCTGTAAAAAATAATAAGTATATTTTAATTTTTATTCTAGCCAATGAACCAACTTTTTACTACTGGCTTACATATAATACAAAAACAGTTTTTATGTTATGTTGTAGTTTTAAATCTACAGAGGAACCTAGCTACATAACTACAAGGATTTACTTCAATGTACCAAACCCAAAGCAAAACACAAACCTTAATTTATTACTTACCTTTTAATATTATAGCACCCTCACCCACAATAAAGCGGCACCATATCTCAGTTCTCACTTATACATAGTAAAAAGACCACTTTATCCCTTTTGTAGTACATTTTAAAATAAACATCAAACAAACTGTAAAAGTACATGCAGTGTCTCAATATTGTAAATCCGAAAACACAACATAAGAGCTATTTCTGTGCCTCTCTACCACTGTGTCACTGGTAGATTTAGTGTTTGAGTACTTTTCTACTCAGATGCATCAGATTTAAATTTTGGTAAACACTGTATATAAAAACTGTACATTAATCTGTATCACAGCATATAGCTCACTAATGTTTCTGAGTACATGCAAACAGTGTGTGACAGGTTACATATATACTTCACCAGATGGTTCTTTCAAGAGTACATGTTACTCACTAAAACTTGTAAATACATGTGTTTGTGGTTGAGTACAACAATACTCCCTAGATGATTGGATGAATGCATAGGTAGTGCCAAGGTGATTAGAATATAGGTAATCCCTGGATGATTCCCTGGGTATGTAGGAACTACATCGGTGGTTCCATATCTGCATAGCTACTGCCTGTGTGTTTGTATGACTATATTGCTACTATCTGGGTGTTTGGATGAGTTAATGAGTAGTGCCTGAATGATTAGATAAGTGCATAACTAATGCCTCACTGATTCAATACATGCAGATATAGTGGTTGCATGACTAAATGAGTGCTACTCTAGTCCCTCGGTGATAACAGGACTACTGTCGTGTAGTTCCTATATATAACCTATACAGAATCTGCGCCTTCGGATAACATGTACTGTGGGCTTGGTGGCAGACTGACTCTGAACACCCCCACCGAAAATGTTCGCCTGTTTGCATTAGCTAGCTCACAGTGCCACTGGTGTCTCCTCTTTTCGGGGAGAGAATAGTTTCTGGCAACCTTAGAACATGACAACCCTGATCCCTCAGGATCGTGGAAACAATGTACTACTTTTCGCTGAGTCACTCGTGCTCACTTATTCGGTCTCAGAGAGTTACACAGAAGAAGCAGTCGGGCGTGTTACAATAAGAATTTATTGCACAGTTGTTCTTCTAGTGTAAAATAGATGTGCTGCAATAATCGTTAGACAGTAGCAGATATATATGATTAGCAGTATAGTGAATATAAATGGATAGTACAGTTCTACCATTTTGCAATAATCATAAATGCATACATGAATATAAAATGCATGATAAAAGAAAGCGCGTACTCCTACGATGCCTATCTAGATGTACCTAAGTGTACCTAGCATGTGAGTAGGTGTGAAGCCAAGAATCCCTCTAGGATTTAGTCGAACCCCATTACCTGAAGTGTGAGAATGTAGGAGCCCGTCCTGGTCCCGAGATGGACACCCCGCGAGGGATGTGTTAGACCACTGTCAGCTGGAGCGTCTGCATGGAGGAGCCTCAGTGTCTCTGGTCAGTGTGTCGGCCTGGAAGTCTCGGTTCCCTCTGACTAACACTAGCAAGATGTGCTGTATTTATACAGAAAGTATCTAGGGTTCCTTTGTCCCTTGTTTCTTGTGTTAGCCATTGTTGGATTTGAGGATGACGTATGTGATGAACCTTGTACGTAGATATGGTGGGGTAGGTGGTGTAGCCCCTGCCTGGTTTCCAAGAACCCTTATGAATATTCATTCATACTGTGTGAGTCTATTGATGGAGTTATAGGACTCAATTGTTTAGGAAAAACCCTCCTTCTGCACCCAGGACTAGAACTAGGTAAATGTTCAATCCTAAAGGCTCGTTACTGTGTAGTATAAGGAGATAATGTAGGTGACGGTGTATGATATTACCCGGGCCTATATTAGGATACCTATATGAAACATGACACCCACTCCTCTTCCGAATAGTCAACGATGATAAAATGCCATCGAAACACTCTCTTTTACTAGGTAGTAGCGCATAAAAACTATCAGTGAGCTTTATGAAAATATTGTCTTAAAATCATTTTTAAAAACAGTCTCAGACCACAACAAAATATTGCTACTGCGTTAACGACGAAAAGTGATGTAAAAACAAGGTTGGAACAAATACAACCATGTCACCTGTATTCAGGGATGTACAAATCCTCTGCAGTTTACGGAGTGCTGATGGCATCCGTATTGTACGAGGAAGGGACCTCGCCTCACCTGGCAACAGCTCAGGAAACGAGGCACCGCTCTGTCCGTCGGTACCTCTGGCCTCTTCAGAGCCGTACAATACGGATGCCATCAGCACTCCGTTAACGCAGTAGCAATATTTTGTTGTGGTCCTGAAGAAGGCCTAGGATTATTGCAATCCAGTTGGCTGAAACATGTAGACCCCCTCTTTTTTCCATTCACTGACAGTTATTTTGTTAAAACTGTCGATGCACTGTTTTTACTTTGAGCAGTAGGAGATACCCATTAAATAATTTTTCTCTCTTACTGTTTAATTTTAACTCACTTATTCTCACTTTCATGCACTGCGTCCATCACTCCTATATAGAACACCTCTTCACATCTGTTGGATCTGACACAGCGCGTTATTGCGCTTTAGCTAATTGGAAAAACATCCGTGAGCTCCCCTTTTTTACTGAAAGGGTTGTAGCCCTTAGTGGCACTAGTGTGTTGCTAGGAGGAGACCCAGATGATGAAGCATGTCACCTCGGTGAGTGATGGGAATCCGTCCTCCTTATAGGATGTCCCGTTTCTATAAAATGTTCGTTTGGAACAGTGTTACAGTTTCTTTAGGCCTAGTGTTGCTTTAGTATCTTTATATTGATCTAGTAGACCCGTGGATACTTTAGTTGTGTTGCATGTCAGGGAGCAGCCCCATTGTCACAGATCACTTCCCTTTTTTTAGGCATACATTTTAGCTGTTTCTGCCCCCTCGGGGACAGATCAGCGATATGTTTAGGCTCATCTGCCCCCAAAAGGGGCAGAAAACCACTAGATACCAGGGAAAGTTTCTGTGTGCATGAACTGGAGTTCGGCTGATGGTCTGCATGTACTGGCATTTGGCTGGCTGTGTGTATACTGGCATTTTGCCGGTGGTATGTGTGGACTTGCGCTTGGCTGGCGGTGTGTGTGGATGGCGCTTGGCTGGCGGTGTGCATGGACTGGCACTTGGCTGGCGGTGTGGGCGGATGGTCGTTTGACTGGTGGTGTGGCTTGCGTGGATCCACCAGCGTTTTCTTACCCAGAATCCACTGCAAACCTCAAATTTAGCTAAAAAGTCAAATTTTTCTCACATGTCTGTGTGGGAAAGTTAAAGGATCACCGCACAGGCACAAATTTCCTACCACCCAGCATTCCCCTTGATCTCCTGATAAAAATGATATCTCACTTGTGTGGGTTCCCAAAGCAGTCAGCCTAAAAATGTAATTTAAAAAACTGACCTTAAGGGCACGCTTTGGTTCTCCCTCAGTTTTTAATTTTATATGTTTTTAGGCGGACTCTGCTTTGGGCACCCACACAAGTTAGGTATCATGTTTATCGCGAAACAGAGGGGAATGCTGGGTGGTAGGAAATTTGTGCTGGCACGCTGATCCCACACAGAAATGTGAGGAAAAATATGATTTTTTAGCTAAATTTGAAGTTTGCAGGGGACTCTGGGTAAGAAAACGTTGGGAGATCTATGTAAGCCACACCTCCCTGGACTCCCCCGGGTGTCTAGTTTCCAGAAAGGTTTGGTAGGTTTACCTAGATAGCCGCCAAGCCCGCGAACAAAAACCCAGGTACCCCCCTATCACAAAACAACCTGTTTTTGGAAAGGAGGCTCCTGAGTTTTAGTCCCGGGCTCGGCGGCCATCTAGGGAAACCTACCAAACCCAGACATTTATGAAAACTAGGCACCTGCAGAAGTCCAGGGAGGTGTAGCTTGCATGGATCCACCAACGTTTTCTTACCCAAAATCCTCTGAAAACCTCAAATTTAGCTAAAAACATCACATTTTCCTACATTTCTGTGTTGGAAAGATGTGGGATCACCGAGCCGGCACAAATTTCCTACCACCCATCATTTCCCTAGGTCTCCTGAAAAAATGCTACTTCACTTGTGTGGGTGGGCTAAGTGCCTGTGAGATGGAAGGGCCCAAAACACATTGTGGAGGCATCAAAATTATAGATCGCAAAATGACCTGGTTTTGCAGGGGAGTCATCTGCGTTTTTGGTCCCGTAATCGGCGGGCATCTAGGGAAATCTACCAAACCCAGACAGTTATGAAAACTAGACAGCCTGGGGAGTCCAGGGAGGTGTGGCTTGCATGAATACCCCAAAGTTTTCCTACCCAGAATCCCCTGCAAACATCAAATTTCGCTAAAACATCACATTTTCCTCACATTTCTGTGCGGGAAAGATGTGGAATCGCCGGGCTGATACAAATTTCCATCCACCCAGCGCTCCCCCAGGTCTCCTAATAAAGATGGTACCTCACTTGTGTGGGTGGGACAAGTGCCTGTGACAGGAAAGGGCCCAAAATGTATTGTGGAGACATCAAAATTATAGATCACAAAACGTATTGGTTTTTCAAGGGGGGCACCTGCGTTTTTGGTCCTGGGTTCGGCAGCCATCTAGGGAAACCTACCAAACCCAGACATTTCTGAAAACTAGACACCCGTGAAATTGCAGGGAGGTGTGGCTTTGCTGAATCATCCACACAAGCGAGGTAGCATTTTTATCGGGAGACCTGGGTGAACACTGGGTGGTGGGAAATTTGTGTCTGCCTGGTGATCCCACGATTTTCCCACACAAAAATGTAAGGAAAATGTGTTTTTTTAGCTAAATTTGAGGTTTGCACGGGATTCTGGGTAGAAAAACATTGGGAAATCCATGCAAGCCACACCTCAAGTTTTCAGATATATCTGGCTTTGGTGGGTTTCCATAGATGCTCACCAAGCCGGGACCAAAAACATAGGTGACTCCCTAGCAAAACCAAGTCGTTTTTGTGATTGATGATTCTGAAGCCTCCACAGTATGTTTGGGCCATTCACAGGGCATGTACGGGCACTAGGCCTACCAATATAAGTGAGGTACTATTTTTATTAAGAGACTTGGGAGAATGCTGGGTGGGTGGAAGTTTGTGGCTCCCCACATATTCCAGAACTTTCAATCACAGAAATGTGAGGAAAATGTGTTTTTTTTTTACAAAGTTTGAGGTTTGCAAGGGAGTCTGGGTAACAGAACCTGGTGAGAGCCACACAAGTCATCCCATCCTGGATTTCCCTGGGTTTCTAGTTTTCAAAAATGTACAGGTTTGCTAGGTTTCCTTAGGTCCCGGCTGAGGTAGGGTCCAAAATCCACAGCTAGGCACATTGCAAAACAAGGGCCAGTTTCACTGGAAAAATTTGATGAATCTACGCTGTGTTTTGGGCCATTTCCTGTCGCTGACAGTAGGCCTACCCACACAAGTGAGGTACCATTTTTATTGGGAGACTTGGGAAAAAAATGGGTGGGTGGAAGTTTGTGGCTCCCCACAGATTCCAGTCTTTTCCATCACAGAAATGTGGAAAAATTTGTGTTTTTTTTATTTTTTACAAAGTTTAAGGTTTGCAAGGGATTCTGGGTAACAGAACCTGGTGAGAGCCACACAAGTCACCCCATCCTGGATTACCCTGGGTGTCTAGTTTTAAAAAATGTACAGGTTTGCTAGGTTTCCCTAGGTGCCGGCTGAGCTAGAGTTCAAAATCCACAGCTAGGTACATTGGAAAAAGGGTCAGTTTTCACTGGAAAATGTGATGTGTCCACGTTGCGTTTTGGGCAGTTTCCTGTTGCTGGCACTAGGCCTACCCACACAAGTGAGGTACCATTTTTATCGTAAGATTTAGGGAAATACCGAATAGTAGAACAAGTGTTATTAACAATTGACTTTCTATGCATTTCTGCCTTCCAAATGTAAGACAGTGTGTAAAAAGAAGTAATTTTGAAAAATGCCCTCTTATTCACATGCCAGTATGGGTGCCACAAATTTGGAGATGTGCAAATAACCACTGCTTCTAAACTCCATATTTTGTTCCTATTTCGTAAATACATAGGTTTCCTTGATAACCATTTTTCACTCTTTATATTTTACCAAATGAATTGCTGTATACCAGTTACACAATGAAAAACAATTGCAAGGTGCAGCTCAGTTATTGACTCAGGGTACTTATATATCCCCACAACCAGAAGGGTCCAGCGGATGTAACGGTTTATTGCTTTCAAAAATCTGCCATACTTACAAGAAGTTCAGGTGAAAACGTAGGTACAAATGGCTGTTTTTTCAACTTAATTACAATATTTTTATTTCAAACTGTTCGTTTCTATTGGAAAACCTTGAAGGATCTACACAAGTGAATGCTTGCTGAATTCAAAATATTGTCTACTTTTCAGAAATGATAGCTTTCTGGGATCCATTGTTGGTTTAACACCCATTTCTACCACTAACTGGAAGGAGGTTGAAAGCACAAAAAATAGGAAAAGTAGGCTATGTCCCAGTAAAATGCCAAAACTGTGTAGAACATTTTGGTTTTCTGACAAGAGTCTACCTGTTCCTGAAAGCTGGGAAGAAGGTGATTTTAGCACCGCAAACCATTCATTGATACCATTTGCAGGGTAAAAAAGCAGGGTGCTTTCTTCTGCAGCACTTTTTTTCTCAAAAAAACACAATTTTGCTGTATTTTGGCTAATTTCTTGGCCCCCTCCAGGGAAATCCACAAACCCTGGGTACCTTTAGAATCCTCAGGATGTTGGAAGAAAAAGACGCACATTTGGTGTGGGTACCTTATGTGGACAAAAAGTTACGGGGCCTAAGTGCAAACTACCCCAAATAGCCAAAAAAAGGCTAAACACAAGGGGGTAAAGACTAGCAGCAAAGGGGTTAAACTTACAATACAAAGAACTACTTAAGAATATGCGGCAAGTATCTGATGTTGAATACGGAAATATTCTCAAGGATATTAGAGTAGGAGTTTTCAGCAAAGAGGGAAAACATCAATTAGAAAGTCAATTTGTTAAGAAACTGTTTCCTACAACCAAGACAGCAGCAGAGGTAATGTTTAGTTTTATTCAAGAAGAAAAATTGATTGTCTAATGCCTACACTTCTAGAGAACTCCTGTTTTAACAAAGAATTACTAAAATTGGGGAAAGAAGAATATTTGCAACTTACAGCAATAGACAAAATTGAACACCTGGGTATGGCAGTACTCCTAAATGAAAAACTACAAGCAAAACTGGATTAATGGGAAATGGCTGTATCCAGAACTGTGGGTTTAGAGAAATGGTTGTGTTTGCAAGAATTGTAGATCAATTTTGCTTAGAAATTAAAAATGTTGAGGAAGGATTAGTAAATGGTGCTATGGGTAACATGATTGTTTTCATTCACTTTCCAAATAGGAATGAGGTTGAATACGTAGCAATAAAAGTTGATCAGATTGATGGCATAAAGCAGATTGGTAGGTGTATTGCACATATTTTGCTTGTAAAAGATTTGTATGTTCGGCTGGAGCTTTTTCCAGTTTCTCTAGCATACGATGTCACTATCCATAAATATCAAGGTTTAAATGTAGACACAACTTTTATTAATATTGTATTTAAATAAGGTATGTCATATGAGCGTTATCTCAAGTTATAACATTGTGTGGTTGGATTTTGGTTGAATTAGATGGCAGCAAAGTAAGCGCTGATGCAAGTTGTGTCACAGAGTACAATCGGTTAAGATGTATATATGCTCCTCATTTAGGACAGTATCTGATTCATGAAAAATGGATAATGTGTCCAAAGCGAAAGCTTACAAAGTATTGTACGGATGTTGCTCAAAAGAAGGTAAAGAAGGAGAACAAGGAATCTGTTTAGAAGCAAAAAGTGGAAAATGAAGAAGATATTCTAGGTTAGTGAACAAACCCTTCTGGTTGTAGATGCAATTTAACAGAAACCACAGAAGAGATTATGTTCTATACTGTGTGGTTTGCTGTAACGTTTACATAGTGATAGGACTGTAATACATTGTGCTTCAGGGCTTCGAGATCTAGTAGATATATGTAGTGGATAAATACAATTTACTCAGAACACTCAATGAGATGCACAGGAGTTTATAATGGTCATCATTGGAGCTTTAGAAGAAGAAGAAGAAATTAGTATTGATGACTTATTTGGACTGAGTTACCCATGGATCAATGAGTGTGAAGACTGCTCTTTCACGTCAACTACTCAAATAGAGCTCAAGAGCAATTTCTTCACTTAACACTACCAGATTCCAAAACTGTGTCTTTTGACAGATTGATCAAAAAAGCTAATCAAAATAATACCTGCCCAAATTGTTGATCAGATGTTATGTCAACATTACATATACGAAGAAGTGGAAAATACCTTATATTGATGCTAGAACGATGCAGAGCAGATGGAAGTAAGTTGGAAACAGAAATTGCAAACTTCAAAGCTGGACAAATATCAATTTCTGGAAGAAATCATACTACAATGGCTATCATCTTTCATGAAGGACTTACTGTAACATTTGGATACTATACTGTTTATTTAAAGAGTGAAACTGGATGCACGGAATGTAATGACAGCAACCTTAAATTCAAACAAAAACTGCCTTTCAAGCTACCAAATTCTTATCTTTTGTTTCTTCAACCAAAGTTCTAAGTGGGATTACTGATAAAAAAAATGGTATACAGTATTTGTTCTATATTCTGTATTTTTACCAGGGGCAATTCCTTCATAAGGGTCTGCATAATTTAAATGTCCTTTATATCTAGTAGTAGTACTGTACCACTTCCAATAATACAAGAGTTGTTTTAAGATATATTTGTTTAGATTAGTTCAGTAACTATAGGTTAAACAATTGATTAAATAATTGTAGTCAGTGCAGTGCAAAGTGTTGCTTATTTCTAGGGACACACTGTCATGTTTTTTCTACAATCTATATGATTGTTTTTCCCACACTGTTCAAGGATGAATCTTTATACAGTACAACGTTTATGGTTTATAAGTATGAAAGCTGAGAACATAAAAAAGGAAAAATGAAATGCTTTAATGTAATATAAGATACGATTACAGAATAAGAAATGTCTGCTGTTTTGTTTACAATATGAAGTTATGCATTGCAAAAATTAAAAGTCCATTCTGTAATTTTGTAAAATGTAATACTAACTTATATTTATGTTACTTTTCTTTTTATACAGATGAATGGCACCATCTATTTGAGTGATTTAATTTCCTAATTTTTCTTTCTGTCTTACAAATTACACTTACATTGTCAAGGTAAACACAGAGGTAGACAGTGATACCTATACAGCTACTAACATATGCACTCAATCACCCATACAGCCACTCACACACTCACTCACTCGTACAGCCATTCACACATCCACTCACTCACCCATAATGGTAATTACACTGTGAGCTGCGCCCTCCCCCCTGAGGAGAGAAACATGCTTTGACAATAGTTACTAGAGCCGGCCCTGGGGAGGCAGAGGAAAAGTGACACGTAACCCTTCATGAACATAATCAGGATATATATATATATTCCAATACTCCACAAAGGTACGCCGTGCACTCTCAGGATTTTACGATGACTTCTTTATTCCATACGATATCAACAAAAGAGAAGTACTGACAAACGCGTTTCACCTCACTTAGCTTATTCAATGTCAGCATTCACAGGTTACTTATTCACCTTATAACCTAATTTATTTTGATTGGGCAGCTCAAGCAACAGAATAATCAAAGACGGACTTCCTATTCTTAATATGCTATAAGTTTCTTGCATTTTCATTGGCCATTTTAAACTTTCCAGTTCATTTTAATCTTATATTCACTCTAGAGCAGATGCTTTTTACCCAGGGACCATAAACCATTCATTCTCGGTCCATACTCTAACTGTTATTTTGCATAGTTCATAACAAAACACAATTAAACATATCTCAGTTTTATTACTTACAATAAGTTATTGGTGATTTTACAATCATGCCCTGAATGGGCAAATAATTGTTTAAACATTTTCCTCCTATGTTCTGTCCCTGGAAATTTACTTCTCACTCAACTGGCCACTGCGTTAGCCTAGTTCATTACTAGATGCTCATAGATTACAGAGAGAAAGGGGAGATTTCATTGACATTGATCTCTTTCTTTCATTCAGTCCCCTAAATATGTCCATAGTTCCTCTTCACTGTTCAGACCCCAGGGGTTTCGGGTCCTCAAATCCACTACATACTTCGATTCCAGGTGTCTTAGCCCTCTGACTCTGTTTCCCCCTCTTTCTACATGTTGCAGTTGATTGATACAGAAGTAACTTTACATATCGCATCGGCTCTGAAGTGCCTCCGCAAAGTGTCAGGCTACCGGATATGTCACATCATGATTACTGATTGACCAACAATGTTCCAAAACTAGTTTTGTGGCAGGGTGTACAATACTCCCAATGGATTTTTTCCCACATGGGCATTGTAGGACATACACCACAAAGCTCGAGTAACAGTTCAAGAGTTTCATAATTGATCTCAGCCTTCTTTCCCCTGGTGTCTCATAGTTTTTTACTCTGACACTCTTTCTACATGCTTTGCATCTTGTACAGGGGTAAAAGCCAGTGACTTCTGGACTTTTATGTGGCTGCTTGATGAAATGACTATGTACTGAAAGATCTTTGAGGGACCTCCCCTTTCTATACGTTATGCTCGGTTTATCAGGCAATGCTGGTCACAAAGTCACATCTGATTGCAAAACACTCCAATGTTTTTCAATTAGTCCCCTTATCTGATTATATTCTAGTGAACAAATCATTATCAATCTTACAGCCTCTTTCTCCCCTATCTGCTTCTGTTTAGGAATGAGCAGTTCTTGTCTCTCTCTCCTTTTTACCTTAACAACTGCTTGCTCTAATGTTTTGTTAGTGTACTCTCTTTGTTTGAATCGACTGAGTGCCTCTTGTCCTGCCTCATGGTGATCTTCTGGCAGAGAACAATTCTGCTTGATCATTAATATCTCCCCATAGGGGATGCTTGCTATTAGACTCCGTAGATGTTGACTGTATGCATGTAATATTGTGCTCCCGGCTGTAGGCTTTCTACATAATCTTGTACATAACTGATTGTTCTTCACGTAAACCAACAAATCCAAAACTGGCACTTTAATACTACTTATATGGCTAGTGAACCGTAAATTCAAATCATTGTTATTCAGATTTGCAATGTATCTTTCCACCTCTGTTTGTGTTCCTCGCCACACTACAAAGAGATCGTCAATATATCTCACCCATAAGGCCACATTGTTTACCCAATGCTCGTTGGGTTCTCCCCAGGCCACATGCTTCTCCCACCAGCCCACAAACAGATTTGCGTAACTGGGGTCAAAGCATGTTCCCATGGCGGACCCTTGTGTTTATAAATACAGTTGACCTGAAAATACAAAACTTTTGTTGTTAAGACAAAAAGACACAAATTGCAATAACATGATGTTATGTTCATGGAACCTCAATGGTCTATTTCTGAGAAAGAATTCCAACGCTGTGAGACCATCTTGATGCGCTATACAAGTGTATAAGCTAGTAATGTCCAATGTCATTAGGATAAAATCATCTTCCCACTGTATATCTTGAATTGCTCAGTTAAAATCTGTACTGTCTTCGATATACAAACTTAGATTTATTTACCAATGGTGCCAGAAATGAGTCCACATATGTTGAGGTTTTTTCCAGTATGCTTCCTTTTGAGGCGACAATAGGGCGTCCTGGAGAACATTTCTAATTCTTGTAGACTTTCGGTAGATGATAGAATGTTGGTAACACTGGATATTCCACATTAAGGAATTGATATTCCTCTTCTCCAAGAACGCCTCTGTCTCACCAGTTATTCAGCATTTCATGGAAAGACGCAATGCGGCTATTATATCGCTCCCTTTTTATTAGTATATAGCTTTGTGCATCATTCCGAAAACGTAATGCTTCCGTTTGATACATATTTTTCTCCGTAAAGACCACATTACCGCCCTTATCTGATAGCTTGATAACTAAAGAGGAATCATTCTTTAGCGACAGCACAGCTTCCCATTCCCCTTTGGACATGTTATATTTTTTGAGGCCTTTTGGATTTTTTCATCCTCATTTTGTCCAATTCTTTAATCATCATATCATGGAAGCAGTCAATTGCATCAAATGGGGTTTTTGGCATGTACCTTGATTTAATTTTGAATTTGCTCTGTCCCCGTTTGCTGTATCCCTGCTTGCTCTAGCAGTTGCAGTCTGTCATCCTGCTTCTGCTGTCCAGAGGGGGTTACTGTTTCTTGTAATTTGTGTGGAGTACGCAACGTTTCCAGATCTCTTCCAGTCAACAGATCTGTTGGTCTTCCTATATTTCCTTTTTTGCGTTTCCCCATTCGAGGACGTTGTAAATGAATCTTTTTCAGTTTTAGTTTTCTTAGAAATAAGAACAAGTCTATCCGAGTTTGAGTATAATCCCATTCAGTGGTAGGACAGAAAGTAAGTCCCTTTTGTAAGACCCTGGTTTCCATGGCTGTCAATCAATGTCCAGGAGGACAGATTCATATTTGTCAAGAACATAGCCAATCTGCTAGCCAACAGAATGAATAAGTGCATAGGATGAGTTATACATCCAGACCAATGCAGATTTTTATCAGGGAGGCAGCTATCTTTTAATGCCACCTTTTTAATTGAGGCCTTAGATTGTTTTAGTCATAATAAAATACCGACCCAAATTATGCTGCTAGATGCCGAGAAGGCTTTTGACCTGGTTTGCTGGGAAAGCCTTTTTTATAATCTGGCTACATTTGGATTACCTGCCAGAATTATTAGCCTGATTTCAGGTTTCTATAGAGGGGCCTCAGCGCAAATAATTATTAATTCTAGCTGTATTGGCACGTGCAATGTGTACAGAGGGACAAGGCAAGGCTGCCCTCTGTCACCAATACTCTTTGCACTTTTTATAGAGCCATTAGCAATAGCCATTCGTGCATGCAGCAATACAACCTTTCCTATCCGTGGGATGACAAATATAAAGTTGCATGCTGACGATATAGCCCTCTTTCTTAAGCCAGACTTAGAGATACAAAAGGACATATTTGAAATCTTTCAGAGGTATCAACTGTTGGGAGGCTATAAGATAACTAAATCAAAAACAGAGATTTTACTTTGTAATACTGCACTTGACACTTTAATACAAGAATTTGGCTTAGCAGTTAATACCAGACCCAAGACATATTTTGGAATATATGTCTCAGAGGATATTAATGATTTATATATTTTAAATTGTGTTCCTCTGTTAAATAAAATCAAAAATCTGTTCTTAAAATGGAATAGCCTACCGCTGTCAATAATTGGCCGAATTGCATTGATCCCCATGTCTATCTTACCATTATGTAATTTTTTATTCTCTGCTATTCCAAGTGCTGTACAGATGAAATCTTTTAAGGAAGTCCAGGGCATGTTTTCAACTTTTTTATGGGCAAATAAAGCACCTAGACTGTCTATAGACTCATTATATAGACCATTGAATGAAGGTGGATTGGCCCCTCTTGATTAGAGGGAATATTATTTTGCGACTTTTGCTCACACTGTATACAGATTAGATAAAACTTTAAATATTGACAGATATGATAATTTTTTTCTAGATCTAATTTTTCAAGAATATAACATAACCGATTTTATGCGATTAACCAAAACTCCTAAAAAAGTTAGATATAAGGTTTTATAGTGGAAGGTAAAATGTAGACGGCAATTTTTAGCCACTATGATATCCCGATACTCAATGCCACAACCCGGCTATCAGATATATATGTTGGGGAAGCTCCCCTACTTGATAGGAGTAATGTGTTAAGGTGGTTGAACAATGTGTACGGAAAGATACGCGATTTTTTGAATGGGTGCTGGAAAAAATGGAATGAAATAAAACCTAACTTCCAGCATTATACAGTATCATTACAATGGTCCTTTATTAAAATAAGGCACTTTTTACTGACTCTAAACTCTGCACAGATTACGACATCGGCAGAGCTTGTCGGAGATTTGATAGAATCCCACATTCGCCTGTCAATTAGCTACTGAGTCTCACTCTTACGCAGCTATGGGACAATTAAATACTATGAGAAAGTGCAAGCTAAATGGCAGGCTAAAGAAAATATTCAGATATCCGCCCCAGTGTGGGATAAGATAAATGAGTTTAATTTTTCATTACTCAAGGGCGCGAATATGAAAGCCGCTTGCAATTCTACACTAAATGGTTGTTATACAAAACCCCGCCTTTCTCCATAAAATCAACCAGCATATTCCAGCCAATTGTTTCAGATGCAAGGCTGAAGAAGGAGGTAATTGGATACATGCGTAATTGGATACATGCTGAGTACGTTTTGGGATGATGTTAATGAGTTTTGTTGCCACACATTGCAGCTGCAACAACCATTAGATACTTTGACAGCCGTTCTCGGATATTCATCCGAATTAAAAGCAGATTTGGTATTGAAAAAACAACTGTATATTATATCTTTAATAGCTAGGTCTCTAATCCTCCAAAAATGGTGGTCCAAGGAAAGTCCCACATTTCAACATTTTAGATCAAAGATAAGTAGGATGAAAGAGCTCGAAAAAAGGTATGCAATAAGATCTGAGTCATACACGAAATTTCTTAAGCTGTGGCAGATATTTGATTAAGGGGGGTTGTAATTGGAAAAATTATGGGATGGATTGTCGAAAATGATTATATTCTGCTATGCTCTGTCGATATGTTTTAAATGTTGGAGATACTGTAAGCAATGAGACTATAGCGATTTTTTTTACTAACTTTGCCGGTTATATGTTAATGAAATTTGTATATTGATGAACTCTCCAAATAAAAATTAAAACATTTTTAAAAAAGATTCACAATTGTCAGGCTGTGTTCTTTCATTTGCGATAACTGGTCTTCTTGCTTCTGGTGACTTGCGGTTGATTCAACTGGCTTCCTCCCTTTTGCCCCTCTTCTGATTTTCCGCTTGTTTGTTCTGGTGGTCGTGTCTTCTGAGAAAATGTTCTCCATGACTTCTTGATGAGCTGGCATTCCTGTGGAAAATGTACCGCCCAACTGGTGCTATGCATCTGTGTATTCCTTGTTGTATCAGGTTCAGACAGATCTGTGTCCGCCTCTGATTCTGAGGTATCTCTTACCGTCATCGACTTCAGGTTTCTTGCCTCTTTTTTTGGCGAAGGTGAGTACTCTGCCAGATTCATAATCTCGCTGATCTCGTGCAAACGTATTTTATTTGCGTGCCTTGATTTCATTTTCATATGCCACCTGACACGTTTTCATTTGTTGTCTTAGGCGT
Source organism: Calotriton arnoldi (assembly GCA_963921515.1). Classification (NCBI taxonomy): domain Eukaryota; kingdom Metazoa; phylum Chordata; class Amphibia; order Caudata; family Salamandridae; genus Calotriton; species Calotriton arnoldi. Next base: position 88,217 of record CAWUFW010021328.1, on the reverse strand, counting down.
TCTGCTTGCTCTTTATCTGCGTCCTGTTTGATAATTTCTTAAATTTTTTGTATCTCTTCCAGGAGCTTCTTCCTGTCACTAATTGCATACTTTATCAGTATTTCAACCATACCTTAGGCTGGCTGTGTAGGGAATTCCGCCCAATCTCTCAATACATTCGGGTCTGGCTTTTCATATGAGGGGATTGTGTAAATTTGTAATCCTCTGTGAATTCTTCCCACATCCAAATAGTATAGCAGTGATGTTGCCTCCCGCCACTTTCTGATCTCCTTTTCATATGTCCTTTGTAGTTGCGTGAACAATCCTTTGATTTGATATTTATAATGGTAATATCCAGAAAGTGCACGGCGTACCTTTGTGGAGTATTGGAACTAACACACAAGTCCCTGCCCTCGTGAGCCTTTGCACCCGCTGCACTGAGAGCGGTGGTTTTGAAGGAAACAGAGTAAACAAATATATATATACTTGGACTCTAAGAGAAAAAAAAAATATATATATATATAGAGATCGAAACGCTTCGTTTCTGTTGCCGTAATAAACCTGCAATACTTTAAAGCCTTGAAACTGGAGTGGCTCGTTTTTTCCTGCCAGGACTGCAGGGATCTGCTTTGTATATATATATGTATATATATATATATATATATATATATAGATATATATAGATATATATATATTGTAGACGCGCAGACTCTCGCAACTTCCTTTCCGGCGAAGAGAGAGTGACGGACTCAAGGTAATTGGCAAGATGTTATTTATTCTCACTCCTCACAAACGATGACGCGTTTCGGGCCACAACAGCCCTTGTTCACATACGGAGCGCAGTCCGCCATTATTTTTTATAAATGCTAAGTGCACACACCCCCTACCTTCCATGTCACATGATCATAGACAAGGTAGACATACTTTCATTTTGGTGAGGTGACTGGTAACGATTCTTACATCACTCCAAATGTGTCTCTTTGTATGTTTGTTTTTTTGTTTTGTTGTCAACATTTTACAAACAAATATTGAGGAATATTGATGTATTGTTTAGAATAAACAACATAGAGTTTGTTTGCATTGATGAATCTTCTATGACTGTATAAATACATTTATAAAAGCAAACATTCATATGCATAAATGTTGAAATTTTAAAATATAGTTGAATTAAGACATCTTAATATTGTGATGATCAGGTACCACCTCAACACATAACTGATTTCATATTTGAAACAGATATCTAACAGTATAAATACAAGATATTGGTTGTATGGATTCTCATTCCTTCTCTGTTCTATTAAATATCAAGACTAAAGTGCAAGGGTGCTTTAGCAGCAAAGTTGAATGTGCAAAACGTACAAAAATAAATAAAATGCTAAGTTTCTTTGAAAAGTGCTGATAATGTCGGATAATTGATAATGTTTCGGTAAAACTCATAGCATATTATAAACAGTAAAAACTTAATCTACAGTTAATACTATTTACAAAGTCTAAAAGTGGTATAAAAAGATATATATTATGCTAAAAGTTTACCTCATATCAAAATTTAAGACAGTGATAGAAAAACCTTTAAAAATCATTACATCATGATTAAAAGGTAACTGCCTAATAAATGCTATTTGTGATGCAACAATGTACAAATCCTAAAAACACACTTAAAAATCATTACTTCATGATTAAAAAGGTAATTGCTCATTTCATCCACATTTGATCTGATTAAATAAATTTTATCGGTACTCTTTGGTGAATTTTACAGGAAATTATGCATGACTTCTGTATTATTGAGACCGTTCGGTATTTTGCTGTCAAATTCTAGGATTAACCGGGTCTCCAACTGTCTCAATTGACGTTCTCTATTTCCACCCCTACGTAAGTTTGGGATGGCGTCAATTACATAGTATGATAGACATTTAACTTCATTATTATGTGCCATCTTAAAATGTCTAGCGACTGGATATGCGGGATCATTATTAATGATGGCTCTGATATGCTGTAGAATTCTGACATGCACCTGCAACTTCGTACTCCCGATATAATTGAGGCCGCAGGTGCATGTCAGAACATACACCGCATACTCAGTCCTGCAGTTGAAGCTTCCCCTAATAGCGATCTCTTTTTCACAAAATGGAGTGAGATAGTGAGTTTTGTTAATTCCGAACTTACAAGCTCTGCAGGAAGAGCATTTTGTGAAACCTTGTCTTGGTTTAGGCCAGGTCCCTGTCTGGGGTAATTCAGGGCTATTCTTGACCAATCTTGATCCCATTGTTCTTGATTTTCTAAAGGTGATCGTCGGGGTCTCAGGGAGTCTGTTCCCTAACACACCGTCGGTGAGCACTATAGGCCAATTCTTTTTAATTATGGACCTGATTTTCCTTTCCTCATTGCTGTAGGTAGTGATTAACCGAGGACCTGTTATTTCTTTTGATGAATTATAATTTTTTTCTTCTTCAAACGAGTTTTTTAAGGCTTCACCTTCTGCAATTGAGAGGCTCTCGAAAGACAACACGGAGCTCCAAGCTTAAACTCCTTTATTTAGGTACGGAGGACGCCGGCCAGCCGATATCTTTCGCAGCCAATTCATCGCTGAGACCCATCTGCGGGTTTGAAATGTGTCAGCAGTACATTGGAAATACTTTGTAGGGAACGTACTTCCCTCCGGGACTCCAACTCCCAGAAGTACTTGCGCAGCATCATAATGAACAGCCCATCTGAGGGCGTGCAATTACACGTACTTGAGAGGCGGGGACCGGACTGTGTTTTATTCCTTTCACCGTCAGCCTCTGAGGAAGAAATGGACATTTGAAACGCGTCAGGCAGCGGTGAATTGGCTGCGAAAGATATCGGCTGGCCGGCGTCCTCCGTACCTAAATAAAGGAGTTTAAGCTTGGAGCTCCGTGTTGTCTTTCGAGTGCCTCTCAATTGTGGGACACAAGCTGGAGCTTTGATGTTTGGTGGCGGTCCAGCCACCGAGAGTGCATCACCCCAGGGACAAAGGGGGCCACGGGGATTGTATTCACTATCCCTTACTTGTGGAGCGACAACACAGGATTTAGGAGGAGCCCGCCCGCTGAGACCCATCTGCGGGTTTGAAATGTGTCAGCAGTACATTGGAAACACTTTGTAGGGAACGTTCTTCCCTCCGGGACTCCAACTCCCAGAAGTACTTGCACAGCATCATAATGAACAGCCCATCTGAGGGCGCGCAATTACACGTACTTGAGAGGCGGTGACCGGACTGTGTTTTATTCCTTTCACCGTCAGCCTCTGAGGAAGAAATGGACATTCTAAACGCGTCAGGCAGCGGTGAATTGGCTGCGAAAGATATCGGCTGGCCGGCGTCCTCCGTACCTAAATAAAGGAGTTTAAGCTTGGAGCTCCGTGTTGTCTTTCGAGTGCCTCTCAATTGTGGGACACAAGCTGGAGCTTTGATGTTTGGTGGCGGTCCAGCCACCGAGAGTGCATCACCCCAGGGACAAAGGGGCCACGGGTGATTGTATTCACTATCCCTTACTTGTGGAGCGACAACACAGGATGTAGGAGGAGCCCGCCCGCTGAGACCCATCTGCGGGTTTGAAATGTGTCAGCAGTACATTGGAAACACTTTGTAGGGAACGTACTTCCCTCCGGGACTCCAACTCCCAGAAGTACTTGCGCAGCATCATAATGAACAGCCCACCTGAGGGCGCGCAATTACACGTACTTGAGAGGCGGGGAACGGACTGTGTTTTATTCCTTTCACCGTCAGCCTCTGAGAAAGAAATGGACATTCGAAACGTGTCAGGCAGCGGGGAATTGGCTGCGAAAGATATCGGCTGGCCCGCATCATCCGTACCTAAATAAAGGAGTTTAAGCTTGGAGCTCCATGTTGTCTTTTGAGTGCCTCTCAATTGTGGGACACAAGCTGGAGCTTTGATGTTTGGTGGCGGTCCAGCCACCGAGAGTGCATCACCCCAGGGACAAAGGGGGCCACGGGGATTGTATTCACTATCCCTTACTTGTGGAGCGACAACACAGGATTTAGGAGGAGCCCGCCCGCAGAGACCCATCTGCGGGTTTGAAATGTGTCAGCAGTACATTGGAAACACTTTGTAGGGAACGCACTTCCCTTAGGGACTCCAACTCCCAGAAGTACTTTCGCAGCATCATAATGAAGAGCCCATCTGAGGGCGCGCAATTACACGTACTTGAGAGGCGGGGACCGGACTGTGTTTTATTCCTTTCACCATCAGCCTCTGAGGAAGAAATGGACATTCGAAACGCGTCAGGCAGTGGTGAATTGGCTGCGAAAGATATTGGCTGGCCGGCGTCCTCCGTACCTAAATAAAGGAGTTTAAGCTTGGAGCTCCGTGTTGTCTTTCGAGTGCCTCTCAATTGTGGGACACAAGCTGGAGCTTTGATGTTTGGTGGCGGTCCAGCCACCGAGAGTGCATCACCCCAGGGACAAAGGGGGCCATGGGGATTGTATTCACTATCCCTTACTTGTGCAGGATTTAGGAGGAGCCCGCCCGCTGAGACCCATCTGTGGGTTTGAAATGTGTCAGCAGTACATTGGAAACACTTTGTAGGGAACGTACTTCCCTCCGGGACTCCAACTCCCAGAAGTACTTGCGCAGCATCATAATGAACAGCCCATCTGAGGGTGCGCAATTACACGTACTTGAGAGGCGGGGACCGGACTGTGTTTTATTCCTTTCACCGTCAGCCTCTGAGGAAGAAATGGACATTCTAAACGCGTCAGGCAGCGGTGAATTGGCTGCGAAAGATATCGGCTGGCCGGCGTCCTCCGTACCTAAATAAACGAGTTTAAGCTCGGAGCTCCGTGTTGTCTTTCGAGTGCCTCTCAATTGTGGGACACAAGCTGGAGCTTTGATGTTTGGTGGAGGTCCAGCCACCGAGAGTGCATCACCCCAGGGAGAAAGGGGGCCACGGGTGATTGTATTCACTATCCCTTACTTGTGGAGCGACAACACAGGATTTAGGAGGAGCCCGCCCGCTGAGACCCATCTGCAGGTTTGAAATGTGTCAGCAGTACATTGGAAACACTTTGTAGGGAACGTACTTCCCTCCGGGACTCCAACTCCCAGAAGTACTTGTGCAGCATCATAATGAACAGCCCATCTGAGGGCGTGCAATTACACGTACTTGAGAGGCGGGGACCGGACTGTGTTTTATTCCTTTCACCGTCAGCCTCTGAGGAAGAAATGGACATTCGAAACGCGTCAGGCAGCGGGGAATTGCCTGCGAAAGATATCGGCTGGCCGGCGTCCTCCGTACCTAAATAAAGGAGTTTTAGGTTGGAGCTCCGTGTTGTCTTTTGAGTGCCTCTCAATTGTGGGACACAAGCTGGAGCTTTGATGTTTGGTGGCGGTCCAGCCACCGAGAGTGCATCACCCCAGGGACAAAGGGGACCACGGGGATTGTATTCACTATCCCTTACCTGTGGAGCGACAACACAGGATTTAGGAGGAGCCTGCCCGCTGAGACCCATCTGCGGGTTTGAAATGTGTCAGCAGTACATTGGAAACACTTTGTAGGGAACGTACTTCCCTCAGGGACTCCAACTCCCAGAAGTACTTGCGCAGCATCATAATGAACAGCCCATCTGAGGGCGCGCAATTACACGTACTTGAGAGGCGGGGACCGGACTGTGTTTTATTCCTTTCACCGTCAGCCTCTGAGGAAGAAATGGACATTCAAAACGCGTCAGGCAGTGGTGAATTGGCTGCAAAAGATATCGGCTGGCCGGCGTCCTCCGTACCTAAATAAAGGAGTTTAAGCTTGGAGCTCCGTGTTGTCTTTCGAGTGCCTCTCAATTGTGGGACACAAGCTGGAGCTTTGATGTTTGGTGGCGGTCCAGCCACCGACAGTGCATAGCCCAGGGACAAAGGGGGCCACGGGGGATTGTATTAACTATCCCTTACTTGTGGAGCGACAACACAGGATTTAGGAGGAGTCCGCCCGCTGAGACCCATCTGCGGGTTTGAAATGTGTCAGCAGTATATTGGAAACACTTTGTAGGGAACGTACTTCCCTCCGGGACTCCAACTCCCAGAAGCACTTGCGCAGCATCATAATGAACAGCCCATCTGAGGGCGCGCAATTACACGTACTTGAGAGGCGGTGTGCTGAACTGTGTTTTATTCCTTTCACCGTCAGCCTCTGAGGAAGAAATGGACATTCGAAACGCGTCAGGCAGCGGTGAATTGGCTGCGAAAGATATCGGATGGCCGGCGTCCTCCATACCTAAATAAAGGAGTTTAAGCTTGGAGCTCCGTGTTGTCTTTCGAGTGCCTCTCAATTGTGGGACACAAGCTGGAGCTTTGATGTTTGGTGGCGGTCCAGCCACCGAGAGTGCATCACCCCAGGGACAAAGGGGGCCACGGGGGATTGTATTCACTATCCCTTAATTGTGGAGCGACAACACAGGATTTAGAAGGAGCCCGCCCACTGAGACTCATCTGCGGGTTTGAAATGTGTCAGCAGTACATTGGAAACACTTTGTAGGGAACGTACTTCCCTCCGGGACTCCAACTCCCAGAAGTACTTGCGCAGCATCATAATGAACAGCCCATCTGAGGGCGCGCAATTACATGTACTTGAGAGGCGGGGACCGGACTGTGTTTTATTCCTTTCACCGTCAGCCTCTGAGGAAGAAATGGACATTCGAAACGCGTCAGGCAGCGGGGAATTGGCTGATAAAGATATCGGCTGGCCGGCGTCCTCCGTACCTAAATAAAGGAGTTTAAGCTTGGAGCTCCGTGTTGTCTTTCGAGTGCCTCTCAATTGTGGGACACAAGCTGGAGCTTTGATGTTTGGTGGCGGTCCAGCCACTGACAGTGCATCACCCCAGGGTCAAAGGGGGCCACGGGGATTGTATTCACTATCCCTTACTTGTGGAGCGACAACACAGGATTTAGGAGGAGCCCGCCCGCTGAGACCCATCTGCGGGTTTGAAATGTGTCAGCAGTACATTGGAAACACTTTGTAGGGAACGTACTTCCCTCCGGGACTCCAACTCCCAGAAGTACTTGCGCAGCATCATAATGAACAGCCCATCTGAGGGCGTGCAATTACACGTACTTGAGAGGCGGGGACCGGACTGTGTTTTATTCCTTTCACCGTCAGCCTCTGAGGAAGAAATGGACATTCGAAACGCGTCAGGCAGCGGGGAATTGCCTGCGAAAGATATCGGCTGGCCGGCGTCCTCCGTACCTAAATAAAGGAGTTTTAGGTTGGAGCTCCGTGTTGTCTTTTGAGTGCCTCTCAATTGTGGGACACAAGCTGGAGCTTTGATGTTTGGTGGCGGTCCAGCCACCGAGAGTGCATCACCCCAGGGACAAAGGGGACCACGGGGATTGTATTCACTATCCCTTACCTGTGGAGCGACAACACAGGATTTAGGAGGAGCCTGCCCGCTGAGACCCATCTGCGGGTTTGAAATGTGTCAGCAGTACATTGGAAACACTTTGTAGGGAACGTACTTCCCTCAGGGACTCCAACTCCCAGAAGTACTTGCGCAGCATCATAATGAACAGCCCATCTGAGGGCGCGCAATTACACGTACTTGAGAGGCGGGGACCGGACTGTGTTTTATTCCTTTCACCGTCAGCCTCTGAGGAAGAAATGGACATTCAAAACGCGTCAGGCAGTGGTGAATTGGCTGCAAAAGATATCGGCTGGCCGGCGTCCTCCGTACCTAAATAAAGGAGTTTAAGCTTGGAGCTCCGTGTTGTCTTTCGAGTGCCTCTCAATTGTGGGACACAAGCTGGAGCTTTGATGTTTGGTGGCGGTCCAGCCACCGACAGTGCATAGCCCAGGGACAAAGGGGGCCACGGGGATTGTATTAACTATCCCTTACTTGTGGAGCGACAACACAGGATTTAGGAGGAGTCCGCCCGCTGAGACCCATCTGCGGGTTTGAAATGTGTCAGCAGTATATTGGAAACACTTTGTAGGGAACGTACTTCCCTCCGGGACTCCAACTCCCAGAAGCACTTGCGCAGCATCATAATGAACAGCCCATCTGAGGGCGCGCAATTACACGTACTTGAGAGGCGGTGTGCTGAACTGTGTTTTATTCCTTTCACCGTCAGCCTCTGAGGAAGAAATGGACATTCGAAACGCGTCAGGCAGCGGTGAATTGGCTGCGAAAGATATCGGATGGCCGGCGTCCTCCATACCTAAATAAAGGAGTTTAAGCTTGGAGCTCCGTGTTGTCTTTCGAGTGCCTCTCAATTGTGGGACACAAGCTGGAGCTTTGATGTTTGGTGGCGGTCCAGCCACCGAGAGTGCATCACCCCAGGGACAAAGGGGGCCACGGGGGATTGTATTCACTATCCCTTAATTGTGGAGCGACAACACAGGATTTAGAAGGAGCCCGCCCACTGAGACTCATCTGCGGGTTTGAAATGTGTCAGCAGTACATTGGAAACACTTTGTAGGGAACGTACTTCCCTCCGGGACTCCAACTCCCAGAAGTACTTGCGCAGCATCATAATGAACAGCCCATCTGAGGGCGCGCAATTACATGTACTTGAGAGGCGGGGACCGGACTGTGTTTTATTCCTTTCACCGTCAGCCTCTGAGGAAGAAATGGACATTCGAAACGCGTCAGGCAGCGGGGAATTGGCTGATAAAGATATCGGCTGGCCGGCGTCCTCCGTACCTAAATAAAGGAGTTTAAGCTTGGAGCTCCGTGTTGTCTTTCGAGTGCCTCTCAATTGTGGGACACAAGCTGGAGCTTTGATGTTTGGTGGCGGTCCAGCCACTGACAGTGCATCACCCCAGGGTCAAAGGGGGCCACGGGGGATTGTATTCACTATCCCTTACTTGTGGAGCGACAACACAGGATTTAGGAGGAGCCCGCCCGCTGAGACCCATCTGCGGGTTTGAAATGTGTCAGCAGTACATTGGAAACACTTTGTAGGGAACGTACTTCCCTCCGGGACTCCAACTCCCAGAAGTACTTGCGCAGCATCATAATGAACAGCCCATCTGAGGGCGTGCAATTACACGTACTTGAGAGGCGGGGACCGGACTGTGTTTTATTCCTTTCACCGTCAGCCTCTGAGGAAGAAATGGACACTTGAAACGCGTCAGGTAGCGGTGAATTGGCTGCGAAAGATATCGGCTGGCCGGCGTCCTCCGTACCTAAATAAAGGAGTTTAAGCTTGGAGCTCCGTGTTGTCTTTCGAGTGCCTCTCAATTGTGGGACACAAGCTGGAGCTTTGATGTTTGGTGGCGGTCCAGCCACCGAGAGTGCATCACCCCAGGGACAAAGGGGGCCACGGGTGATTGTATTCACTATCCCTTACTTGTGGAGCGACAACACAGGATTTAGGAGGAGCCCGCCTGCTGAGACCCATCTGCGGGTTTGAAATGTGTCAGCAGTACATTGGAAACACTTTGTAGGGAACGTACTTCCCTCCGGGACTCCAACTCCCAGAAGTACTTGCGCAGCATCATAATGAACAGCCCACCTGAGGGCGCGCAATTACACGTACTTGAGAGGCGGGGAACGGACTGTGTTTTATTCCTTTCACCGTCAGCCTCTGAGAAAGAAATGGACATTCGAAACGTGTCAGGCAGCGGGGAATTGGCTGCGAAAGATATCGGCTGGCCGGCGTCCTCCGTACCTAAATAAAGGAGTTTAAGCTTGGAGCTCCATGTTGTCTTTTGAGTGCCTCTCAATTGTGGGACACAAGCTGGAGCTTTGATGTTTGGTGGCGGTCCAGCCACCGAGAGTGCATCACCCCAGGGACAAAGGGGGCCACGGGGATTGTATTCACTATCCCTTACTTGTGGAGCGACAACACAGGATTTAGGAGGAGCCCGCCCGCAGAGACCCATCTGCGGGTTTGAAATGTGTCAGCAGTACATTGGAAACACTTTGTAGGGAACGCACTTCCCTTAGGGACTCCAACTCCCAGAAGTACTTTCGCAGCATCATAATGAACAGCCCATCTGAGGGCGCGCAATTACACGTACTTGAGAGGCGGGGACCGGACTGTGTTTTATTCCTTTCACCATCAGCCTCTGAGGAAGAAATGGACATTCGAAACGCGTCAGGCAGTGGTGAATTGGCTGCGAAAGATATTGGCTGGCCGGCGTCCTCCGTACCTAAATAAAGGAGTTTAAGCTTGGAGCTCCGTGTTGTCTTTCGAGTGCCTCTCAATTGTGGGACACAAGCTGGAGCTTTGATGTTTGGTGGCGGTCCAGCCACCGAGAGTGCATCACCCCAGGGACAAAGGGGGCCACAGGGATTGTATTCACTATCCCTTACTTGTGCAGTGACAACACAGGATTTAGGAGGAGCCCGCCCGCTGAGACCCATCTGTGGGTTTGAAATGTGTCAGCAGTACATTGGAAACACTTTGTAGGGAACGTACTTCCCTCCGGGACTCCAACTCCCAGAAGTACTTGCGCAGCATCATAATGAACAGCCCATCTGAGGGTGCGCAATTACACGTACTTGAGAGGCGGGGACCGGACTGTGTTTTATTCCTTTCACCGTCAGCCTCTGAGGAAGAAATGGACATTCTAAACGCGTCAGGCAGCGGTGAATTGGCTGCGAAAGATATCGGCTGGCCGGCGTCCTCCGTACCTAAATAAAGGAGTTTAAGCTTGGAGCTCCGTGTTGTCTTTCGAGTGCCTCTCAATTGTGGGAAACAAGCTGGAGCTTTGATGTTTGGTGGCGTCCAGCCACCGAGAGTGCATCACCCCAGGGACAAAGGGGGCCACGGGGGATTGTATTCACTATCCCTTACTTGTGGAGCGACACCACAGGATTTAGGAGGAGCCCGCCCGCTGAGACCCATCTGCAGGTTTGAAATGTGTCAGCAGTACATTGGAAACACTTTGTAGGGAACGTACTTCCCTCCGGGACTCCAACTCCCAGAAGTACTTGCGCAGCATCATAATGAACAGCCCATCTGAGGGCACGCAATTACACGTACTTGAGAGGCGGGGACCGGACTGTGTTTTATTCCTTTCACCGTCAGCCTCTGAGGAAGAAATGGACATTCGAAACGCGTCAGGCAGCGGGGAATTGGCTGCGAAAGATATCGGCTGGCCGGCGTCCTCCGTACCTAAATAAAGGAGTTTTAGGTTGGAGCTCCGTGTTGTCTTTTGAGTGCCTCTCAATTGTGGGACACAAGCTGGAGCTTTGATGTTTGGTGGCGGTCCAGCCACCGAGAGTGCATCACCCCAGGGACAAAGGGGGCCACGGGGATTGTATTCACTATCCCTTACTTGTGGAGCGACAACACAGGATTTAGGAGGAGCCTGCCCGCTGAGACCCATCTGCGGGTTTGAAATGTGTCAGCAGTACATTGGAAACACTTTGTAGGGAACGTACTTCCCTCAGGGACTCCAACTCCCAGAAGTACTTGCGCAGCATCATAATGAACAGCCCATCTGAGGGCGCGCAATTACATGTACTTGAGAGGCGGGGACCGGACTGTGTTTTATTCCTTTCACCGTCAGCCTCTGAGGAAGAAATGGACATTCGAAACGCGTCAGGCAGCGGGGAATTGGCTGCGAAAGATATCGGCTGCCCGCGTCCTCCGTACCTAAATAAAGGAGTTTAAGCTTGGAGCTCCGTGTTGTCTTTCGAGTGCCTCTCAATTGTGGGACACAAGCTGGAGCTTTGATGTTTGGTGGCGGTCCAGCCACCGAGAGTGCATCACCCCAGGGTCAAAGGGGGCCACGGGGGATTGTATTCACTATCCCTTACTTGTGGAGCGACAACACAGGATTTAGGAGGAGCCCGCCCGCTGAGACCCATCTGCGGGTTTGAAATGTGTCAGCAGTACATTGGAAACACTTTGTAGGGAACGTACTTCCCTCCGGGACTCCAACTCCCAGAAGTACTTGCGCAGCATCATAATGTACAGCCCATCTGAGGGCGTGCAATTACACGTACTTGAGAGGCGGGGACCGGACTGTGTTTTATTCCTTTCACCGTCAGCCTCTGAGGAAGAAATGGACACTTGAAACGCGTCAGGCAGCGGTGAATTGGCTGCGAAAGATATCGGCTGGCCGGCGTCCTCCGTACCTAAATAAAGGAGTTTAAGCTTGGAGCTCCGTGTTGTCTTTCGAGTGCCTCTCAATTGTGGGACACAAGCTGGAGCTTTGATGTTTGGTGGCAGTCCAGCCACCGAGAGTGCATCACCCCAGGGACAAAGGGGGCCACGGGGATTGTATTCACTATCCCTTACTTGTGGAGCGACAACACAGGATTTAGGAGGAGCCCGCCCGCAGAGACCCAACTGCGGGTTTGAAATGTGTCAGCAGTACATTGGAAACACTTTGTAGGGAACGCACTTCCCTTAGGGACTCCAACTCCCAGAAGTACTTTCGCAGCATCATAATGAACAGCCCATCTGAGGGCGCGCAATTACACGTACTTGAGAGGCGGGGACCGGACTGTGTTTTATTCCTTTCACCATCAGCCTCTGAGGAAGAAATGGACATTCGAAACGCGTCAGGCAGTGGTGAATTGGCTGTGAAAGATATTGGCTGGCCGGCGTCCTCCGTACCTAAATAAAGGAGTTTAAGCTTGGAGCTCCGTGTTGTCTTTCGAGTGCCTCTCAATTGTGGGACACAAGCTGGAGCTTTGATGTTTGGTGGCGGTCCAGCCACCGAGAGTGCATCACCCCAGGGACAAAGGGGGCCACGGGGATTGTATTCACTATCCCTTACTTGTGGAGTGACAACACAGGATTTAGGAGGAGCCCGCCCGCTGAGACCCATCTGTGGGTTTGAAATGTATCAGCAGTACATTGGAAACACTTTGTAGGGAACGTACTTCCCTCCGGGACTCCAACTCCCAGAAGTACTTGCGCAGCATCATAATGAACAGCCCATCTGAGGGTGCGCAATTACACGTACTTGAGAGGCGGGGACCGGACTGTGTTTTATTCCTTTCACCGTCAGCCTCTGAGGAAGAAATGGACATTCTAAACGCGTCAGGCAGCGGTGAATTGGCTGCGAAAGATATCGGCTGGCCGGCGTCCTCCGTACCTAAATAAAGGAGTTTAAGCTTGGAGCTCCGTGTTGTCTTTCGAGTGCCTCTCAATTGTGGGACACAAGCTGGAGCTTTGATGTGTGGTGGCGGTCCAGCCACCGAGAGTGCATCACCCCAGGGACAAAGGGGGCCACGGGTGATTGTATTCACTATCCCTTACTTGTGGAGCGACAACACAGGATTTAGGAGGAGCCCGCCCGCTGAGACCCATCTGCAGGTTTGAAATGTGTCAGCAGTACATTGGAAACACTTTGTAGGGAACGTACTTCCCTCCGGGACTCCAACTCCCAGAAGTACTTGCGCAGCATCATAATGAACAGCCCATCTGAGGGCGCGCAATTACACGTACTTGAGAGGCGGGGACCGGACTGTGTTTTATTCCTTTCACCGTCAGCCTCTGAGGAAGAAATGGACATTCGAAACGCGTCAGGCAGCGGGGAATTGGCTGCGAAAGATATCGGCTGGCCGGCGTCCTCCGTACCTAAATAAAGGAGTTTTAGGTTGGAGCTCCGTGTTGTCTTTTGAGTGCCTCTCAATTGTGGGACACAAGCTGGAGCTTTGATGTTTGGTGGCGGTCCAGCCACCGAGAGTGCATCGCACCAGGGACAAAGGGGGCCACGGGGATTGTATTCACTATCCATTACTTGTGGAGCGACAACACAGAATTTAGGAGGAGCCTGCCCGCTGAGACCCATCTGCGGGTTTGAAATGTGTCAGCAGTACATTGGAAACACTTTGTAGGGAGCGTACTTCCCTCAGGGACTCCAACTCCCAGAAGTACTTGCGCAGCATCATAATGAACAGCACATCTGAGGGCGCGCAATTACACGTACTTGAGAGGCGGGGACCGGACTGTGTTTTATTCCTTTCACCGTCAGCCTCTGAGGAAGAAATGGACATTCAAAACGCGTCAGGCAGTGGTGAATTGGCTGCAAAAGATATCGGCTGGCCGGCGTCCTCCGTACCTAAATAAAGGAGTTTAAGCTTGGAGCTCCGTGTTGTCTTTCGAGTGCCTCTCAATTGTGGGACACAAGCTGGAGCTTTGATGTTTGGTGGCGGTCCAGCCACCGACAGTGCATCAGCCCAGGGACAAAGGGGGCCACGGGGATTGTATTAACTATCCCTTACTTGTGGAGCGACAACACAGGATTTAGGAGGAGTCCGCCCGCTGAGACCCATCTGCGGGTTTGAAATGTGTCAGCAGTACATTGGAAACACTTTGTAGGGAACGTACTTCCCTCCGGGACTCCAACTCCGAGAAATACTTGCGCAGCATCATAATGAACAGCCCATCTGAGGGCGCGCAATTACACGTACTTGAGAGGCGGGGACTGAACTGTGTTTTATTCCTTTCACCGTCAGCCTTTGAGGAAGAAATGGAATTTCGAAACGCGTCAGGCAGCGGTGAATTGGCTGCGAAAGATATCGGATGGCCGGCGTCCTCCATACCTAAATAAAGGAGTTTAAGCTTGGAGCTCCGAGTTGTCTTTCGAGTGCCTCTCAATTGTGGGACACAAGCTGGAGCTTTGATGTTTGGTGGCGGTCCAGCCACCGAGAGTGCATCACCCCAGGGACAAAGGGGGCCACGGGGGATTGTATTCACTATCCCTTAATTGTGGAGCGACAACACAGGATTTAGAAGGAGCCCGCCCACTGAGACTCATCTGCGGGTTTGAAATGTGTCAGCAGTACATTGGAAACACTTTGTAGGGAACGTACTTCCCTCCGGGACTCCAACTCCCAGAAGTACTTGCGCAGCATCATAATGAACAGCCCATCTGAGGGCGCGCAATTACATGTACTTGAGAGGCGGGGACCGGACTGTGTTTTATTCCTTTCACCGTCAGCCTCTGAGGAAGAAATGGACATTCGAAACACGTCAGGCAACGGGGAATTGGCTGCGAAAGATATCGGCTGGCCGGCGTCCTCCGTACCTAAATAAAGGAGTTTAAGCTTGGAGCTCCGTGTTGTCTTTCGAGTGCCTCTCAATTGTGGGACACAAGCTGGAGCTTTGATGTTTGGTGGCGGTCCAGCCACCGAGAGTGCATCACCCCAGGGTCAAAGGGGGCCACGGGGCATTGTATTCACTATCCCTTACTTGTGGAGTGACAACACAGGATTTAGGAGGAGCCCGCCCGCTGAGACCCATCTGCGGGTTTGAAATGTGTCAGCAGTACATTGGAAACACTTTGTAGGGAACGTACTTCCCTCCGGGACTCCAACTCCCAGAAGTACTTGCGCAGCATCATAATGAACAGCCCATCTGAGGGCGTGCAATTACACGTACTTGAGAGGCGGGGACCGGACTGCGTTTTATTCCTTTCACCGTCAGCCTCTGAGGAAGAAATGGACACTTGAAACGCGTCAGGCAGCGGTGAATTGGCTGCGAAAGATATCGGCTGGCCGGCGTCCTCCGTACCTAAATAAAGGAGTTTAAGCTTGGAGCTCCGTGTTGTCTTTCGAGTGCCTCTCAATTGTGGGACACAAGCTGGAGCTTTGATGTTTGGTGGCGGTTTAGCCACCGAGAGTGCATCACCCCAGGGACAAAGGGGGCCACGGGGATTGTATTCACTATCCCTTACTTGTGGAGCGACAACACAGGATTTAGGAGGAGCCCGCCCGCAGAGACCCATCTGCGGGTTTGAAATGTGTCAGCAGTACATTGGAAACACTTTGTAGGGAACGCACTTCCCTTAGGGACTCCAACTCCCAGAAGTACTTGCGCAGCATCATAATGAACAGCCCATCTGAGGGCGCGCAATTACACGTACTTGAGAGGCGGGGACCGGACTGTGTTTTATTCCTTTCACCATCAGCCTCTGAGGAAGAAATAGACATTCGAAACGCGTCAGGCAGTGGTGAATTGGCTGTGAAAGATATTGGCTGGCCGGCGTCCTCCGTACCTAAATAAAGGAGTTTAAGCTTGGAGCTCCGTGTTGTCTTTCGAGTGCCTCTCAATTGTGGGACACAAGCTGGAGCTTTGATGTGTGGTGGCGGTCCAGCCACCGAGAGTGCATCACCCCAGGGACAAAGGGGGCCACGGGTGATTGTATTCACTATCCCTTACTTGTGGAGCGACAACACAGGATTTAGGAGGAGCCCGCCCGCTGAGACCCATCTGCAGGTTTGAAATGTGTCAGCAGTACATTGGAAACACTTTGTAGGGAACGTACTTCCCTCCGGGACTCCAACTCCCAGAAGTACTTGCGCAGCATCATAATGAACAGCCCATCTGAGGGCGCGCAATTACACGTACTTGAGAGGCGGGGACCGGACTGTGTTTTATTCCTTTCACCGTCAGCCTCTGAGGAAGAAATGGACATTCGAAACGCGTCAGGCAGCGGGGAATTGGCTGCGAAAGATATCGGCTGGCCGGCGTCCTCCGTACCTAAATAAAGGAGTTTTAGGTTGGAGCTCCGTGTTGTCTTTTGAGTGCCTCTCAATTGTGGGACACAAGCTGGAGCTTTGATGTTTGGTGGCGGTCCAGCCACCGAGAGTGCATCACCCCAGGGACAAAGGGGGCCACGGGGATTGTATTCACTATCCCTTACTTGTGGAGCGACAACACAGAATTTAGGAGGAGCCTGCCCGCTGAGACCCATCTGCGGGTTTGAAATGTGTCAGCAGTACATTGGAAACACTTTGTAGGGAACGTACTTCCCTCAGGGACTCCAACTCCCAGAAGTACTTGCGCAGCATCATAATGAACAGCCCATCTGAGGGCGCGCAATTACACGTACTTGAGAGGCGGGGACCGGACTGTGTTTTATTCCTTTCACCGTCAGCCTCTGAGGAAGAAATGGACATTCAAAACGCGTCAGGCAGTGGTGAATTGGCTGCAAAGATATCGGCTGGCCGGCGTCCTCCGTACCTAAATAAAGGAGTTTAAGCTTGGAGCTCCGTGTTGTCTTTCGAGTGCCTCTCAATTGTGGGACACAAGCTGGAGCTTTGATGTTTGGTGGCGGTCCAGCCACCGACAGTGCATCAGCCCAGGGACAAAGGGGGCCACGGGGATTGTATTAACTATCCCTTACTTGTGGAGCGACAACACAGGATTTAGGAGGAGTCCGCCCGCTGAGACCCATCTGCGGGTTTGAAATGTGTCAGCAGTACATTGGAAACACTTTGTAGGGAACGTACTTCCCTCCGGGACTCCAACTCCCAGAAGTACTTGCGCAGCATCATAATGAACAGCCCATCTGAGGGCGCGCAATTACACGTACTTGAGAGGCGGGGACTGAATTGTGTTTTATTCCTTTCACCGTCAGCCTTTGAGGAAGAAATGGAATTTCGAAACGCGTCAGGCAGCGGTGAATTGGCTGCGAAAGATATCGGATGGCCGGCGTCCTCCATACCTAAATAAAGGAGTTTAAGCTTGGAGCTCCGAGTTGTCTTTCGAGTGCCTCTCAAATGTGGGACACAAGCTGGAGCTTTGATGTTTGGTGGCGGTCCAGCCACCGAGAGTGCATCACCCCAGGGACAAAGGGGGCCACGGGGATTGTATTCACTATCCCTTAATTGTGGAGCGACAACACAGGATTTAGAAGGAGCCCGCCCACTGAGACTCATCTGCGGGTTTGAAATGTGTCAGCAGTACATTGGAAACACTTTGTAGGGAACGTACTTCCCTCCGGGACTCCAACTCCCAGAAGTACTTGCGCAGCATCATAATGAACAGCCCATCTGAGGGCGCGCAATTACATGTACTTGAGAGGCGGGGACCGGACTGTGTTTTATTCCTTTCACCGTCAGCCTCTGAGGAAGAAATGGACATTCGAAACGCGTCAGGCAGCGGGGAATTGGCTGCGAAAGATATCGGCTGGCCGGCGTCCTCCGTACCTAAATAAAGGAGTTTAAGCTTGGAGCTCCGTGTTGTCTTTCGAGTGCCTCTCAATTGTGGGACACAAGCTGGAGCTTTGATGTTTGGTGGCGGTCCAGCCACCGAGAGTGCATCACCCCAGGGTCAAAGGGGGCCACGGGGGATTGTATTCACTATCCCTTACTTGTGGAGCGACAACACAGGATTTAGGAGGAGCCCGCCCGCTGAGACCCATCTGCGGGTTTGAAATGTGTCAGCAGTACATTGGAAACACTTTGTAGGGAACGTACTTCCCTCCGGGACTCCAACTCCCAGAAGTACTTGCGCAGCATCATAATGAACAGCCCATCTGAGGGCGTGCAATTACACGTACTTGAGAGGCGGGGACCGGACTGTGTTTTATTCCTTTCACCGTCAGCCTCTGAGGAAGAAATGGACACTTGAAACGCGTCAGGCAGCGGTGAATTGGCTGCGAAAGATATCGGCTGGCCGGCGTCCTCCGTACCTAAATAAAGGAGTTTAAGCTTGGAGCTCCGTGTTGTCTTTCGAGTGCCTCTCAATTGTGGGACACAAGCTGGAGCTTTGATGTTTGGTGGCGGTCCAGCCACCGAGAGTGCATCACCCCAGGGACAAAGGGGGCCACGGGGATTGTTTTCACTATCCCTTACTTGTGGAGCGACAACACAGGATTTAGGAAGAGCCCGCCCGCTGAGACCCATCTGCGGGTTTGAAATGTGTCAGCAGTACATTGGAAACACTTTGTAGGGAACGTACTTTCCTCAGGGACTACAACTCCCAGAAGTACTTGCGCAGCATCATAATGAACAGCCCATCTGAGGGCGCGCAATTACACGTACTTGAGAGGCGGGGACCGGACTGTGTTTTATTCCTTTCACCGTCAGCCTCTGAGGAAGAAATGGACATTCGAAACGCGTCAGGCAGTGGTGAATTGGCTGCGAAAGATATCGGCTGGCCGGCGTCCTCCGTACCCAAATAAAGGAGTTTAAGCTTGGAGCTCCGTGTTGTCTTTCGAGTGCCTCTCAATTGTGGGACACAAGCTGGAGCTTTGATGTTTGGTGGCGGTCCAGCCACCGAGAGTGCATCTCCCCAGGGACAAAGGGGGCCACTATGGATTGTATTCACTATCCCTTAATTGTGGAGCGACAACACAGGATTTAGGAGGAGCCCGCCCACTGAGACCCATCTGCGGGTTTGAAATGTGTCAGCAGTACATTGGAAACACTTTGTAGGGAACGTACTTCCCTCCGGGACTCCAACTCCCAGAAGTACTTGCGCAGCATCATAATGAACAGCCCATCTGAGGGCGCGCAATTACACGTACTTTAGAGGCGGGGACCGGACTGTGTTTTATTCCTTTCACCGTCAGCCTCTGAGGAAGAAATGGACATTCAAAACGGGTCAGGCAGCGGGGAATTGGCTGCGAAATATATCAGCTGGCCGGCGTCCTCCGTACCTAAATAAAGGAGTTTAAGCTTGGAGCTCCGTGTTGTCTTTCGAGTGCCTCTCGATTGTGGGACACAAGCTGGAGCTTTGATGTTTGGTGGCGGTCCAGGCACCGTGAGTGCATCACCCCAGGGACAAAGGGGGCCACGGGGGATTGTATTCACTATCCCTTACTTGTGACGCGACAACACAGGATTTAGGAGGAGCCCGCCCGCTGAGACCCATCTGCGGGTTTGAAATGTGTCAGCTGTACATTGGAAACACTTTGTAGGGAACGTACTTCCCTCCGGGATTCCAACTCCCAGAAGTACTTGTGCAGCATCATAATGAACAGCCCATCTGAGGGCGCGCAATTACACGTACTTGAGAGGCGGGGACCGGACTGTGTTTTATTCCTTTCACCGTCAGCCTCTGAGGAAGAAATGGACATTCGAAACGTGTCAGGCAGCGGTGAATTGGCTGCGAAAGATATCGGCTGGCCGGCGTCCTCCGTACTTAAATAAAGGAGTTTAAGCTTGGAGCTCCGTGTTGTCTTTCGAGTGCCTCTCAATTGTGGGACACAAGCTGGAGCTTTGATGTTTGGTGGCGGTCCAGCCACCGAGAGTGCATCACCCCAGGGACAAAGGGGGCCATGGGGGATTGTATTCACTATCCTTTAATTGTGGAGCGATTACACAGGATTTAGGAGGAGCCCGCCCGCTGAGACCCATCTGCGGGTTTGAAATGTGTCAGCAGTACATTGGAAACACTTTGTAGGGAACGTACTTCCCTCCGGGACTCCAACTCCCAGAAGTACTTGCGCAGCATCATAATGAACAGCCCATCTGAGCGCACGCAATTACACGTACTTGAGAGGCGGGGACCGGACTGTGTTTTATTCCTTTCACCGTCAGCCTCTGAGGAAGAAATGGACATTTGAAACGCGTCAGGCAGCGGTGAATTGGCTGCGAAAGATATCGGCTGGCCGGCGTCCTCCGTGCCTAAATAAAGGAGTTTAAGCTTGGAGCTCCGTGTTGTCTTTCGAGTGCCTCTCAATTGTGGGACACAAGCTGGAGCTTTGATGTTTGGTGGCAGTCCAGCCAGCGAGAGTGCATCACCCCAGGGACAAAGGGGGCCACGGGGGATTGTATTCACTATCCCTTACTTGTGGAGCGACAACACAGGATTTAGGAGGAGCCCGCCCGCTGAGACCCATCTGCGGGTTTGAAATGTGTCAGCAGTACATTGGAAACACTTTGTAGGGAAAGTACTTCTTTCCGGGACTCCAACTCCCAGAAGTACTTGCGCAGCATCATAATGAACAGCCCATCTGAGGGCGCGCAATTACACGTACTATGAGAGGCGTGGACCGGACTGCGTTTTATTCCTTTCACCGTCAGCCTCCGAGGAAGAAATGGACATTCGAAACGCGTCAGGCAGCGGTGAATTGGCTGCGAAAGATATCGGCTGGCCGGCGTCCTCCGTACCTAAATAAAGGAGTTTAAGCTTGGAGCTCCGTGTTGTCTTTCGAGTGCCTCAATTGTGGGACACAAGCTGGAGCTTTGATGTTTGGTGGCGGTCCAGCCACCAAGAGTGCATCACCCCAGGGACAAAGGGGGCCACGGGGGATTGTATTCACTATCCCTTAATTGTGGAGCGACAACCCAGGATTTAGGAGGAGCCCGCCCGCTGAGACCCATCTGCGGGTTTGAAATGTGTCAGCAGTACATTGGAAACACTTTGTAGGGAACGTACTTCCCTCCGGGACTCCAACTCCCAGAAGTACTTGCGCAGCATCATCATGAACAGCCCATCTGAGGGCGCGCAATTACACGTACTTGAGAGACGGGGACCGGACTGTGTTTTATTCCTTTCACCGTCAGCCTCTGAGGAAGAAATGGACATTCGAAACGCGTCAGGCAGCGGTGAATTGGCTGCGAAAGATATCGGCTGGCCGGCGTCCTCCGTACCTAAATAACGGAGTTTAAGCTTGGAGCTCCGTGTTGTCTTTCGAGTGCCTCTCAATTGTGGGACACAAGCTGGAGCTTTGATGTTTGGTAGCAGTCCAGCCAGCGAGAGTGCATCACCCCAGGGACAAAGGGGGCCACGGGGGATTGTATTCACTATCCCTTACTTGTGGAGCGACAACACAGGATTTAGGAGGAGCCCGCCCGCTGAGACCCATCTGCGGGTTTGAAATGTGTCAGCAGTACATTGGAAACACTTTGTAGGGAAAGTACTTCCCTCCGGGACTCCAACTCCCAGAAGTACTTGTGCAGCATCATAATGAACAGCCCATCTGAGGGCGCGTAATTACACGTACTTGAGAGGCGGGGACCGGACTGTGTTTTATTCCTTTCACCGTCAGCCTCTGAGGAAGAAATGGACATTCGAAACGCGTCAGGCAGCGGTGAATTGGCTGCGAAAGATATCGGCTGGACGGCGTCCTCCGTACCTAAATAAAGGAGTTTAAGCTTGGAGCTTCGTGTTGTCTTTCGAGTGCCTCTCAATTGTGGGACACAAGCTGGAGCTTTGATGTTTGGTGGCAGTCCAGCCAGCGAGAGTGCATCACCCCAGGGACAAAGGGGGCCACGGGGGTTGTATTCACTATCCCTTAATTGTGGAGCGACAACACAGGATTTAGGAGGAGCCCGCCCACTGAGACCCCTCTGCGGGTTTGAAATGTGTCAGCAGTACATTGGAAACACTTTGTAGGGAACGTACTTCCCTCCGGGATTCGAACTCCCAGAAGTACTTGCGCAGCATCATAATGATCAGCCCATCTGAGGGCGCGCAATTACATGTACTTGAGAGGCGGGGACCGGACTGTGTTTTATTCCTTTCACCGTCAGCCTCTGAGGAAGAAATGGACATTCGAAACGTGTCAGGCAGCGGTGAATTGGCTGCGAAAGATATCGGCTGGCCGGCGTCCTCCGTACCTAAATAAAGGAGTTTAAGCTTGGAGCTCCGTGTTGTCTTTCGAGTGCCTCTCAATTGTGGGACACAAGCTGGAGCTTTGATGTTTGGTGGCGGTCCAGCCACCGAGAGTGCATCACCCCAGGGACAAAGGGGGCCACGGGGGATTGTATTCACTATCCCTTAATTGTGGAGCGACAACACAGGATTTAGGAGGAGCCCGCCCGCTGAGACCCATCTGCGGGTTTGAAATGTGTCAGCAGTACATTGGAAACACTTTGTGGGGAACGTACTTCCCTCCGGGACTCCAACTCCCAGAAGTACTTGCGCAGCATCATAATGAACAGCCCATCTGAGGGTGCGCAATTACACGTACTTGAGAGGCGGGGACCGGACTGTGTTTTATTCCTTTCACCGTCAGCCTCTGAGGAAGAAATGGACATTCGAAACGCGTCAGGTAGCGGTGAATTGGCTGCGAAAGATATCGGCTGGCCGGCGTCCTCCGTACCTAAATAAAGGAGTTTAAGCTTGGAGCGCCGTGTTGTCTTTCGAGTGCCTCTCAATTGTGGGACACAAGCTGGAGCTTTGATGTTTGGTGGCAGTCCAGCCAGCGAGAGTGCATCACCCCAGGGACAAAGGGGGCCACGGGGATTGCATTCACTATCCCTTACTTGTGGAGCGACAACACAGGATTTAGGAGGAGCCCGCCCGCTGAGACCCATCTGCGGGTTTGAAATGTGTCAGCAGTACATTGGAAACACTTTGTAGGGAAAGTACTTCTTTCCGGGACTCCAACTCCCAGAAGTACTTGCGCAGCATCATAATGAACAGCCCATCTGAGGGCGCGCAATTACACGTACTTTAGAGGCGGGGACCGGACTGTGTTTTATTCCTTTCACCGTCAGCCTCTGAGGAAGAAATGGACATTCGAAACGGGTCAGGCAGCGGGGAATTGGCTGCGAAATATATCGGCTGGCCGGCGTCCTCCGTACCTAAATAAAGGAGTTTAAGCTTGGAGCTCCGTGTTGTCTTTCGAGTGCCTCTCGATTGTGGGACACAAGCTGGAGCTTTGATGTTTGGTGGCGGTCCAGGCACCGTGAGTGCATCACCCCAGGGACAAAGGGGGCCACGGGTGATTGTATTCACTATCCCTTACTTGTGACGCGACAACACAGGATTTAGGAGGAGCCCGCCCGCTGAGACCCATCTGCGGGTTTGAAATGTGTCAGCTGTACATTGGAAACACTTTGTAGGGAACGTACTTCCCTCCGGGATTCCAACTCCCAGAAGTACTTGCGCAGCATCATAATGAACAGCCCATCTGAGGGCGCGCAATTACACGTACTTGAGAGGCGGGGACCAGACTGTGTTTTATTCCTTTCACCGTCAGCCTCTGAGGAAGAAATGGACATTCGAAACGTGTCAGGCAGCGGTGAATTGGCTGCGAAAGATATCGGCTGGCCGGCGTCCTCCGTACCTAAATAAAGGAGTTTAAGCTTGGAGCTCCGTGTTGTCTTTCGAGTGCCTCTCAATTGTGGGACACAAGCTGGAGTTTGATGTTTGGTGGCAGTCCAGCCAGCGAGAGTGCATCACCCCAGGGACAAAGGGGGCCACGGGGATTGTATTCACTATCCCTTACTTGTGGAGCGACAACACAGGATTTAGGAGGAGCCCGCCCGCTGAGACCCATCTGCGGGTTTGAAATGTGTCAGCAGTACATTGGAAACACTTTGTAGGGAAAGTACTTCTTTCCGGGACTCCAACTCCCAGAAGTACTTGCGCAGCATCATAATGAACAGCCCATCTGAGGGCGCGCAATTACACGTACTATAGAGGCGGGGACCGGACTGTGTTTTATTCCTTTCACCGTCAGCCTCTGAGGAAGAAATGGACATTCGAAACGCGTCAGGCAGCTGTGAATTGGCTGCGAAAGATATCGGCTGGCCGGCGTCCTCCGTACTTAAATAAAGGAGTTTAAGCTTGGAGCTCCGTGTTGTCTTTCGAGTGCCTCTCAATTGTGGGACACAAGCTGGAGCTTTGATGTTTGGTGGCGGTCCAGCCACCAAGAGTGCATCACCCCAGGGACAAAGGGGGCCACGGGGATTGTATTCACTATCCCTTACTTGTGGAGCGACAACACAGGATTTAGGAGGAGCCCGCCCGCTGAGACCCATCTGCGGGTTTGAAATGTGTCAGCAGTACATTGGAAACACTTTGTAGGGAAAGTACTTCCCTCCGGGACTCCAACTCCCAGAAGTACTTGTGCAGCATCATAATGAACAGCCCATCTGGGGGCGCGCAATTACACGTACTTGAGAGGCGGGGACCGGACTGTGTTTTATTCCTTTCACCGTCAGCCTCTGAGGAAGAAATGGACATTCGAAACGCGTCAGGCAGCGGTGAATTGGCTGCGAAAGATATCGGCTGGACGGCGTCCTCCGTACCTAAATAAAGGAGTTTAAGCTTGGAGCTTCGTGTTGTCTTTCGAGTGCCTCTCAATTGTGGGACACAAGCTGGAGCTTTGATGTTTGGTGGCAGTCCAGCCAGCGAGAGTGCATCACCCCAGGGACAAAGGGGGCCACGGGGGATTGTATTCACTATCCCTTAATTGTGGAGCGACAACACAGGATTTAGGAGGAGCCCGCCCACTGAGACCCCTCTGCGGGTTTGAAATGTGTCAGCAGTACATTGGAAACACTTTGTAGGGAACGTACTTCCCTCCGGGATTCGAACTCCCAGAAGTACTTGCGCAGCATCATAATGATCAGCCCATCTGAGGGCGCGCAATTACATGTACTTGAGAGGCGGGGACCGGACTGTGTTTTATTCCTTTCACCGTCAGCCTCTGAGGAAGAAATGGACATTCGAAACGTGTCAGGCAGCGGTGAATTGGCTGCGAAAGATATCGGCTGGCCGGCGTCCTCCGTACCTAAATAAAGGAGTTTAAGCTTGGAGCTCCGTGTTGTCTTTCGAGTGCCTCTCAATTGTGGGACACAAGCTGGAGCTTTGATGTTTGGTGGCGGTCCAGCCACCGAGAGTGCATCACCCCAGGGACAAAGGGGGCCATGGGGGATTGTATTCACTATCCCTTAATTGTGGAGCGACAACACAGGATTTAGGAGGAGCCCGCCCGCTGAGACCCATCTGCGGGTTTGAAATGTGTCAGCAGTACATTGGAAACACTTTGTAGGGAACGTACTTCCATCCGGGACTCCAACTCCCAGAAGTACTTGCGCAGCATCATAATGAACAGCCCATCTGAGGGCGCGCAATTACACGTACTTGAGAGGCGGGGACCGGACTGTGTTTTATTCCTTTCACCGTCAGCCTCTGAGGAAGAAATGGACATTCGAAACGCGTCAGGTAGCGGTGAATTGGCTGCGAAAGATATCGGCTGGCCGGCGTCCTCCGTACCTAAATAAAGGAGTTTAAGCTTGGAGCGCCGTGTTGTCTTTCGAGTGCCTCTCAATTGTGGGACACAAGCTGGAGCTTTGATGTTTGGTGGCAGTCCAGCAAGCGAGAGTGCATCACCCCAGGGACAAAGGGGGCCACGGGGGATTGCATTCACTATCCCTTACTTGTGGAGCGACAACACAGGATTTAGGAGGAGCCCGCCCGCTGAGACCCATCTGCGGGTTTGAAATGTGTCAGCAGTACATTGGAAACACTTTGTAGGGAAAGTACTTCTTTCCGGGACTCCAACTCCCAGAAGTACTTGCGCAGCATCATAATGAACAGCCCATCTGAGGGCGCGCAATTACACGTACTTTAGAGGCGGGGACCGGACTGTGTTTTATTCCTTTCACCGTCAGCCTCTGAGGAAGAAATGGACATTCGAAACGGGTCAGGCAGCGGGAATTGGCTGCGAAATATATCGGCTGGCCGGCGTCCTCCGTACCTAAATAAAGGAGTTTAAGCTTGGAGCTCCGTGTTGTCTTTCGAGTGCCTCTCGATTGTGGGACACAAGCTGGAGCTTTGATGTTTGGTGGCGGTCCAGGCACCGTGAGTGCATCACCCCAGGGACAAAGGGGGCCACGGGGGATTGTATTCACTATCCCTTACTTGTGACGCGACAACACAGGATTTAGGAGGAGCCCGCCCGCTGAGACCCATCTGCGGGTTTGAAATGTGTCAGCTGTACATTGGAAACACTTTGTAGGGAACGTACTTCCCTCCGGGATTCCAACTCCCAGAAGTACTTGCGCAGCATCATAATGAACAGCCCATCTGAGGGCGCGCAATTACACGTACTTGAGAGGCGGGGACCAGACTGTGTTTTATTCCTTTCACCGTCAGCCTCTGAGGAAGAAATGGACATTCGAAACGTGTCAGGCAGCGGTGAATTGGCTGCGAAAGATATCGGCTGGCCGGCGTCCTCCGTACCTAAATAAAGGAGTTTAAGCTTGGAGCTCCGTGTTGTCTTTCGAGTGCCTCTCAATTGTGGGACACAAGCTGGAGCTTTGATGTTTGGTGGCGGTCCAGCCACCGAGAGTGCATCACCCCAGGGACAAAGGGGGCCATGGGGGATTGTATTCACTATCCTTTAATTGTGGAGCGACAACACAGGATTTAGGAGGAGCCCGCCCGCTGAGACCCATCTGCGGGTTTGAAATGTGTCAGCAGTACATTGGAAACACTTTGTAGGGAACGTACTTCCCTCCGGGACTCCAACTCCCAGAAGTACTTGCGCAGCATCATAATGAACAGCCCATCTGAGCGCGCGCAATTACACGTACTTGAGAGGCGGGGACCGGACTGTGTTTTATTCCTTTCACCGTCAGCCTCTGAGGAAGAAATGGACATTTGAAACGCGTCAGGCAGCGGTGAATTGGCTGCGAAAGATATCGGCTGGCCGGCGTCCTCCGTGCCTAAATAAAGGAGTTTAAGCTTGGAGCTCCGTGTTGTCTTTCGAGTGCCTCTCAATTGTGGGACACAAGCTGGAGCTTTGATGTTTGGTGGCAGTCCAGCCAGCGAGAGTGCATCACCCCAGGGACAAGGGGGCCACGGGGGATTGTATTCACTATCCCTTACTTGTGGAGCGACAACACAGGATTTAGGAGGAGCCCGCCCGCTGAGACCCATCTGCGGGTTTGAAATGTGTCAGCAGTACATTGGAAACACTTTGTAGGGAAAGTACTTCTTTCCGGGACTCCAACTCCCAGAAGTACTTGCGCAGCATCATAATGAACAGCCCATCTGAGGGCGCGCAATTACACGTACTATAGAGGCGGGGACCGGACTGTGTTTTATTCCTTTCACCGTCAGCCTCTGAGGAAGAAATGGACATTCGAAACGCGTCAGGCAGCTGTGAATTGGCTGCGAAAGATATCGGCTGGCCGGCGTCCTCCGTACTTAAATAAAGGAGTTTAAGCTTGGAGCTCCGTGTTGTCTTTCGAGTGCCTCTCAATTGTGGGACACAAGCTGGAGCTTTGATGTTTGGTGGCGGTCCAGCCACCAAGAGTGCATCACCCCAGGGACAAAGGGGGCCACGGGGGATTGTATTCACTATCCCTTAATTGTGGAGCGACAACCCAGGTTTTAGGAGGAGCCCGCCCGCTGAGACCCATCTGCGGGTTTGAAATGTGTGAGCAGTACATTGGAAACACTTTGTAGGGAACGTACTTCCCTCCGGGACTCCAACTCCCAGAAGTACTCGCGCAGCATCATAATGAACAGCCCATCTGAGGGCGCGCAATTACACGTACTTGAGAGACGGGGACCGGACTGTGTTTTATTCCTTTCACCGTCAGCCTCTGAGGAAGAAATGGACATTCGAAACGCGTCAGGCAGCGGTGAATTGGCTGCGAAAGATATCGGCTGGCCGGCGTCCTCCGTACCTAAATAAAGGAGTTTAAGCTTGGAGCTCCGTGTTGTCTTTCGAGTGCCTCTCAATTGTGGGACACAAGCTGGAGCTTTGATGTTTGGTAGCAGTCCAGCCAGCGAGAGTGCATCACCCCAGGGACAAAGGGGGCCACGGGGGATTGTATTCACTATCCCTTACTTGTGGAGCGACAACACAGGATTTAGGAGGAGCCCGCCCGCTGAGACCCATCTGCGGGTTTGAAATGTGTCAGCAGTACATTGGAAACACTTTGTAGGGAAAGTACTTCCCTCCGGGACTCCAACTCCCAGAAGTACTTGTGCAGCATCATAATGAACAGCCCATCTGGGGGGCGCGTAATTACACGTACTTGAGAGGCGGGGACCGGACTGTGTTTTATTCCTTTCACCGTCAGCCTCTGAGGAAGAAATGGACATTCGAAACGCGCCAGGCAGCGGTGAATTGGCTGCGAAAGATATCGGCTGGACGGCGTCCTCCGTACCTAAATAAAGGAGTTTAAGCTTGGAGCTTCGTGTTGTCTTTCGAGTGCCTCTCAATTGTGGGACACAAGCTGGAGCTTTGATGTTTGGTGGCAGTCCAGCCAGCGAGAGTGCATCACCCCAGGGACAAAGGGGGCCACGGGGGATTGTATTCACTATCCCTTACTTGTGGAGCGACAACACAGGATTTAGGAGGAGCCCGCCCGCTGAGACCCATCTGCGGGTTTGAAATGTGTCAGCAGTACATTGGAAACACTTTGTAGGGAAAGTACTTCCCTCCGGGACTCCAACTCCCAGAAGTACTTGTGCAGCATCATAATGAACAGCCCATCTGGGGGCGCGCAATTACACGTACTTGAGAGGCGGGGACCGGACTGTGTTTTATTCCTTTCACCGTCAGCCTCTGAGGAAGAAATGGACATTCGAAATGCGTCAGGCAGCGGTGAATTGGCTGCGAAAGATATCGGCTGGACGGCGTCCTCCGTACCTAAATAAAGGAGTTTAAGCTTGGAGCTTCGTGTTGTCTTTCGAGTGACTCTCAATTGTGGGACACAAGCTGGAGCTTTGAGATATATATATATATATATATATATATATATATATATATCCAAGCTCCTCCGTTTCTCCGTTTAACAAAACAGAAGCCAGCACTCACGGGGAAATGTTGCAAAACCTTTATTGCTGTAAGCAACAAACAAACGCGTTTCGGCATAGCGCCTTCGTCGGTGTTACTGACGTTCGCGCCGCAGCCGATTTTAAAAGAGCATTTATAAAGACATAAACAGAGGACTCCCGTTATCCTTTCGAAACTTAAATCCCATTGTCCCAACTTTCTACCATATTCCGAAATTACATAAAGATAGCCAGTGTCCTCTCGGAAGACCTATTATCTCCTCACAAGGGAGTTTGACTGAGCACTTGTCAATGTTTATAGACCATTTTCTGTTTTCATGGGTATTACAACTGACCTCATATGTGAAAGACACCAATGATTTTCTTAAACAGATTGCCACAATAAGATGGGATTCATCGTATCATCTTATGGTATTAGACATTACTAGTCTATATACCTGTATAGATCATTCTAATGGACTTAAAGCTGTACAATATTATTTGAACCAACGTCCATTAAAATTTGCTGAGCATAATCTTATGTTGTTGGAATTTACAGAATTTTGCCTGACAAACAACATTTTTCTCTTCAAAGATGATTACTACAGGCAGATCTCCGGTACTGCGATGGGCACCTGCTTTGCCCCCAGCTATGCGAATTTATTCGTAGGCTGGTGGGAGGAGCGGGTGCCCAGAACATACCGGGGAGAGACAGATCGAGGAGAAGTTATAGCTTGGCACAGGTATATAGATGACTTGTTTTTAATTTGGAATGGCAATGCAAGATCTGCCCATGAGTATATTAATAGTCTTAACGACAATACTCTGAATTTAAGATTCTCAGGAGAGATAAGTTCAGTGGCAGTGAACTATCTTGACCTGAGGGTATTTATAGCAGATGAGAATATAAATACAGCATTGTATAGGAAGCCCACTGCGGGCAACTCTACCCTGCATGCTCGAAGTAGTCATCCATCCAAACTAATACAAAGCATTCCTTATGGGGAATTATTAAGACTCAAAAGAAATAGCACAAGAAATAGCGATTTTGAAATTGCGGCCCGTGAATGCATTGGGAGGTTTGGTAATAGGGGATATGATCCTCAACTTCTGGAGGGCACTCTTAACAAAGTCAGGGCCATTCCTAAACAACAAGTCATGGAAAGTCTGAAAAGCTCTAAAAAAGATACCGAGGATGGCAAATTCAGGATGATAACAACATATTCTGATGGAGCTAGCACTTTAAGAAGAATTTTAAGAAAAAATTGGCATATCCTTAAAACGGATGCTGTCATTAGTCAGGATATACCTAATTCTCCAAGGATAACCTTTAAAAAAGCAAGATCTATAAAGGATATGCTAGTACATAGTCACATGGGTAGAGAGGCACAGAAAATTGGTACCATTAAAGATATGAAGGGGTTTTTTCCGTGTGGAAAGTGTAAGGCTTGTAGTAAAAGCAAGCGAGTTCTGGGATATGGGATTCCAGATATCAAAAAGCAAAAGAGAATAATGAAGTTTATTACCTGCAATACTACACATGTAGTCTACTGCCTAGTATGTCCTTGTGGACTGAGATACATAGGCAGCACCATACATCCAGTCAAGGTCCGCATTTTAGAACATATGCGGGCCATTACGAAAAAAAGATGAAACGTATCCAGTTGCCAGACACTTCGCAGTCATGCATAATAGTAACAGGGATTTGGTGGAATATTTTGGTCTGGACTCTGTGGCCGCCCATTCAAGAGGTGGAAATAGAATCCAGAAATTGCGGAGATTAGAGTCTCGATATATTATCGATCTCCAAACCAAATTCCCTAGGGGCATGAATAGCGGGGAAGAATTGGCAGTGCATCTCTGAATGGTGGTTACTAAAAAAGCCGATATACGGCTTAATGATGTTTAAAAGTGTATAAAGTGTTTGAATGATGTAAATGTAAAGAATATGGTATAAAATCATGACTCTTAGGAAGTAATAATATTAATAATATATATGAGAATCAAGCCGATATACGGCGAAATTTGGGCTATTTATTGCCAAAAATTGTTTTATAAAACCGATGATGAAGCCGATATACGGCATGATTTGGGGTAAACAACTGTTAAATGTAAACAGATAAACGGTAATATGATTTACACAATGCTGGCAATATAAAGTATAACGGTATTTGTAAACCAGAGATTGGAAATAATGACTAGGCTAAAATGGCGCCTAAAGAAAAAGTGAAAAGGTAATGGGAGTCCTCTGTTTATGTCTTTGTAAATGCTCTTTTAAAATCGGCTGCGGCGCGAACGTCAGTAACACCGACGAAGGCACTACGCCGAAACGCGTTTGTTTGTTGCTTACAGCAATAAAGGTTTTGCAACATTTCCCCGTGAGTGCTGGCTTCTGTTTTGTTAAACGGAGAAACGGAGGAGCTTGGATGTAATCGCGGTGCACTTCAGCGACGCCAGCACCCGCCTGCGAGTGCTTCCTGGTAAAGTGCAGTGGAGCAGTTATATATATATAATATATATATATATATATATATATATATCCATGAAGCATTTCTCCAACTGACGGGAGCCACCATCCCTACAGGGCGGCTTCGCAAAACGGGTATGGAGCAACCCGTATTTTGGCACACCAAGGCAAAAGAGAGAACTGCAAAGCCCAACTGCGTCTCTCACTGGCTTTTATTGCTTCCCAGAAGTGGCAGGACATCAAACCCCCTACGCGTTTCGGCCGTTATTTGTGGCCTTGTTCACAGGTGAGGTGCATCACAATCAATTAGCTCTCACATATTTAAACACCCTCATCACGTGACCAGGTAACAGTACTACCAGTCCCATAGTGCACCTTGGTTGTTACTGCACACTGCGGTAGTTGTGAATTATAGCTGAATAGCGTCTTAATCCCGCAGATAGAGTAACAACATTTCTCAGCTTTTATGTACTGTGATGTTGTTATAATACAGCTGCATAGCATCCTTAATCACAGTACAGCATTACGAGTGCACTTCGTGATACGAGGAAATGTCACGTCATGAAAGTGCCACAGTTACCTTCAATGATGAAGTCCACAAGATGTGCTGCCCAAAAATGTCACCAAATCTAAGCAGCCGGGGCCAGTGAGTCCGCAGTTTGCAAGAGGAGATATCCCTCCTCCTATACTCCCTTCCGCGTCGTGCAGAAATCTTTGGGAAATCCGCTCTGTCTGCATCAGCGCGTGGGACATGCTCCCCAATTCAATCCATGAAGCATTTCTCCAACTGACGGGAGCCACCATCCCTACAGGGCGGCTTCGCAAAACGGGTATGGAGCAACCCGTATTTTGGCACACCAAGGCAAAAAAGAGAACTGCGAAGCCCAACTGCGTCTCTCACTGGCTTTTATTGCTTCTCAGAAGTGGCAGGACATCAAACCCCCTACGCGTTTCGGCCGTTATTTGTGGCCTTGTTTACAGGTGAGGTGCATCACAATCAATTAGCTCTCACATATTTAAACACCCTCATCACGTGACCAGGTAACAGTACTACCAGTCCCATAGTGCACCTTGGTTGTTACTGCACACTGCGGTAGTTGTGAAATATAGCTGAATAGCGTCTTAATCCCGCAGATAGAGTAACAACATTTCTCAGCTTCTATGTACTGTGATGTTGTTATAATACAGCTGCATAGCGTCCTTAATCACAGTACAGCATTACGAGTGCACTTCGTGATACGAGGAAATGTCACGTCATGAAAGTGCCACAGTTACCTTGAATGATGAAGTCCACAAGATGTGCTGCCCAAAAATGTCACCAAATCTTAGCAGCCGGGGCCAGTGAGTCCGCAGTTTGCAAGAGGAGATATCCCTCCTCCTATACTTCCTTCCGCGTCGTGCAGAAATCTTTGGGAAATCCGCTCTGTCTGCATCAGCGCGTGGGACATGCTCCCCAATTCAATCCATGAAGCATTTCTCCAACTGACGGGAGCCACCATCCCTACAGGGCGGCTTCGCAAAACGGGTATGGAGCAACCCGTATTTTGGCACACCAAGGCAAAAAAGAGAACTGCGAAGCCCAACTGCGTCTCTCACTGGCTTTTATTGCTTCTCAGAAGTGGCAGGACATCAAACCCCCTACGCGTTTCGGCCGTTATTTGTGGCCTTGTTTACAGGTGAGGTGCATCACAATCAATTAGTTCTCACATATTTAAACACCCTCATCACGTGACCAGGTAACAGTACTACCAGTCCCATAGTGCACCTTGGTTGTTACTGCACACTGCGGTAGTTGTGAATTATAGCTGAATAGCGTCTTAATCCCGCAGATAGAGTAACAACATTTCTCAGCTTTTATATACTGTGATGTTGTTATAATACAGCTGCATAGCGTCCTTAATCACAGTACAGCATTACGAGTGCACTTCATGATACGAGGAAATGTCACGTCATGAAAGTGCCACAGTTACCTTCAATGATGAAGTCCACAAGATGTGCTGCCCAAAAATGTCACCAAATCTAAGCAGCCGGGGCCAGTGAGTCCGCAGTTTGCAAGAGTAGATATCCCTCCTCCTATACTCCCTTCCGCGTCGTGCAGAAATCTTTGGGAAATCTGCTCTGTCTGCATCAGCGCATGGGACATGCTCCCAAATTCAATCCATGAAGCATTTCTCCAACTGATGGGAGCCACCATCCCTACAGGGCGGCTTCGCAAAACGGGTATGCAGCAACCCGTATTTTGGCACACCAAGGCAAAAAAGAGAACTGCGAAGCCCAACTGCGTCTCTCACTGGCTTTTATTGCTTCTCAGGAGTGGCAGGACATCAAACCCCCTACGCGTTTCGGCCGTTATTTGTGGCCTTGTTCACAGGTGAGGTGCATTACAATCAATTAGCTCTCACATATTTAAACACCCTCATCACGTGACCAGGTAACAGTACTACCAGTCCCATAGTGCACCTTGGTTGTTACTGCCCACTGCGGTAGTTGTGAATTATAGCTGAATAGCGTCTTAATCCCGCAGATAGAGTAACAACATTTCTCAGCTTTTATGTACTGTGATGTTATAATACAGCTGCATAGCATCCTTAATCACAGTACAGCATTACGAGTGCACTTCGTGATACGAGGAAATGTCACGTCATGAAAGTGCCACAGTTACCTTCAATGATGAAGTCCACAAAATGTGCTGCCCAAAAAAAAATAATAATATATATATATATATATATCGCTTCAACCTCCATAAAGGAATACCCTGCACTCTCGGGGCTTTTTCAAGATCGCCATTTAATCAGTTTCACCAACAAAAAGTACTAACAAACGCGTTTCGCCTCACTCCGCTTTGTCAATGTCAGTTTGTCAAGGTTCTCATTTCACCTTTTAACAAAACATCATCAGATTGGGCCCACGAGGCAGCATAGTAATAGAAAATGGACTTTGGCCGTAATGCAAGGATTTTCACAGTAAATCTGTCGGCCATTATTGACTGTGTAAACTCACATACAATTTTTGTGGAGTTCCAATCATATGTGATCCATTATTTACATGTTTACAACTATAATGACATTAACATTTCATCAATTCCAAATGAATCAAGAGCTCTAGCAGCCGCGTGAGTCAAAAATTTCTCATTAATTGGAAATGTACAAATTCATTACAGTCTAATCATTGTGGCCTCCAATGGGCTTATGAGTCATATGGTCCCAATATAATGCATCTTATATGCCTTAATCCTAATAACCCTGTATCTATTAGAGCGTATAGCCCTCAATGGGCAACCTCCTCAATTAAAATATTCCTCAATTCTCATTTCATTATGTTGTACCTTCACTTTGATCCCTATGGTTCCTATTTTCCTATTCTGTTGCTTATCATAAATTCTGTTTATGTACTCGACTCACTACTCAGTCCCCCAGGTGTGTCCACAATTCTTCTTCGCTAATCAGAGCCCTAGGGATTCGGGTTCTTAATTCCACTATGTATCTGGATTCTAAACGTCTTAATTTTTTGACTCTGTCTCCACCTCTTTCCCCGATTAATACTTGGTCAATGCAGAAGTAGCTCATTAAGTCCCCTCTGATGCTGTGTGTTCTGCGAAAGTGTCGGGCAACTGGAAATGTACTATCCTTATTTACGATTGCCCGATAATGCTCCAAAATTCATTCGTTTTTTGGCTGGATGGACTGTACTCCCCACATATTTCCTGTCGCATGGACAATGTAACACATACACTACAAAATTTGAGTTGCAGTTCAAAAGCTTAGTAATTCTTCTTGACCTCTTCTCCCCCGGTACCTCGTACTCCTTCACTTTTGTACTCTTTCTACACACTTTGCACCTCGTGCAGGGGTAAAAACCTGAGACTTCCTGAGTTTTTGGTGGGTTTTTCGAGAAATGGCTGTGTACTAAGGTCTTTCAATGATGTCCCTCTCCTACAGGTTTAGTTGGTAGACTGGACCCAGAATCAAATCTGCTTTTAAGACATTCCAATTCCTATTGATCAGCTTTCTTATCTGTTCTGATTCTAATGATAAATCTGTGATAAGTCTTAGGGTCTCATCTTCCCCTTTCTGTTTTTGTTTGGGGATGAGTAAATCCTGTCTATCTCTTTCTTTTGTCTTTGCACTAGCTTCCATTAGTGTTTTCCTTGAATATCCCCTCTGTCTGAAACGATGTAATCCCACACTCTCCCCTTTTTACATTGTATTAAATGTAGTTTTTAATGATTTAATGGTCACAATTCATTGCACTTGCACTTAAGTAGATGTAGGAGAGTAGGATCTGCCTCTTATGTTGCCCCCACTTTTTTTCTGATGTTTACACTGGTTTCTGGCTATAGTCTGGCTGGGTCCCTGCTAATCAGGGCCCCAGCCTCTCTGTTCTCTCTAAACGACTTGGAGTGCACTCTAGGTGCACTAGTGATTGGATACTGTGGTACCTTATGAGTCCCTAGTATATGGTATCTTAGGTACCAAGGGCATAGGTACTTCACAGGCCTACCAGGGGCTGAAGCATGTATTATGCCACCCCTGGGAAGCAGACTAAATCTGACATCACAGGCCTGCTACTGCAGCCTGGGTGAGGAGGTGCTAGCACTCCTCACTGAGATATAGGTTCCCTATATCTCCCCTGCACACACATTTAAACCTATCAGTCACCCCTAAGGCAGGCCCTATCAATCCTGAGGGCAGGGTGCTTAGTTTCTATGTAAGAGGGTGCCTCTGCCTGAGCAGGGCCCCTCTGCAGCTCTCAGAGTCCATTCTCTGGGGCTGTTTGTGAATGCGGTCAAACCATATACTCTTAAGTGCATTATAACCTCGCGGTTAATGCTAACTTTGGAATGGCTGCATCAAAACATGTCGTGTTTGGTGTCAAACACCTTGGAATCATACCCCACACCAGTCTGGTGTGGGAGTATTATCCCACCTTTCTAGAGGGATAGACATGTACCTACTGTGGAAACGCGGTAGAATCCTGAAGAGCCCTGGCATCACAAAATGGATGCCACCAGTCACAGACACTGGGCTGCCCTCCTGCTGATGACCGAAACCCGCAGTGGAGGAGGCCCAACAATAGGTATCCTGTCACAGGGAGGTGTGACCACCTCCCAGACAGGGTTTAGTGTATTGGGGCTGGGTGGGTGCACTCCTAGAGTGCTTTGAAGTCCTGCACTGGGAGAGCAGAAGGCTCCTCTGTGCATACACCAGTTCAAACCGGCTCAGGGGCTACCTGCCCCTGCTCTGGTGCAAAACTGGACAAAGGGAAGTGGGTGTAGCCACCTACTCCCCTGACCCTCCCATAGGTGGGGTCATAGAGCTAGTCCCTCCCTTCCTTTTAGTATAAGATAGGGAACCCTTGCCATTGCAAACTAGATATCCCTGGACGACGCTCTAAAGAAGAATCCCGGACCTTCGACGTTCCACTACCTCTGGAAGACTGAAGAATCTCCCTTGGAGTCAAGGAGTGACTCCCCTGCTTGGCAGGCACCAAAAACTGCAACAACAGTGGCAAACTACACCGCTCCCGCCGGAGCCCGAAGTCCCTGCAGCCCAGAAAGAGGATTTTCTGACTTCTCCAAGGCCATCATGAGTCTCCAGTGAAGCTGAGGCAAGTGGACCCCACGAGTGACGAGGAACCGCAGTCCCTGGGTACCGTGCACTATTTTCAAGTGCAACCTCTTCACGACATTCTACGAACCAATGCTTTGGACCACGTGTGGTCCCAACATCTAGCAGAGATCCTTCCCAAGATCAGAGGCCTACCCCGTCCCGAGTGACCGTGGGCCCCTGTTGAAGGAATCCTCCCAAGGTGTCTTTGTGATCCCTTGCCAGCCGGCTTGTGGGTCCCCTGAAGACTTTTCTACAAATCCAAAGGGCTCCCCTGGTTGCTCCAGGCCTGTCCTGACTTACCTTCGCTGGGTGAGTCCCCCAGACCTTGTTGGTCTGCACCATTGACTTTTTGTTTTTTCCACAAGACTTGCTGCTACCAAGGCTTGTTGGCTCCAATCAGTCGCCGACACCGCAGTCAGCTGCAGACTTTGTGGGACACGCTGAATCCAGCTCCTGGTTGTCCTTGACGCCTCCTGGACCTCGTGGCCGAAGAGTCAAGACACCCGTGAATGACCTGAATCTGTCGACGACGGTGGGCATTCATCTTCCTTGCCCCGGGTCACTGCCAAGTGACTTTGAACACTGTCCCCTCTGCTTTCAGGTCTTCCTCCTTCTGAATCCAGGCTTGGATTCCACCGGACACTTCTTCTGGCTTCACAAGCAGCAAGTCTTCATTGGCTCCCATTGAAAACGACGCCGTGACCCGACACCAAAGGACACCTATGCACCCGGCTTCCCTGGGTGAGGTAACTCCAGAACTACGGTGCTCCTGTGGGTGTTGGCCCTAGAACTACTTACCCTGTAAGTGACTTGCTTGTAGCTACTCCCGAAGTGCCCTTAAACTCTTAATTTCCAACCGCGACTTGCCCCATTGAAGTCTACGGCGATCCGCGCCTGTGTTCCCTCACTGCACGCGTCCCCCGTGGGTCCTTTACTTACCTGCCTTGGGTGGTTTCATGAGGCCCCAGCACTTCTGAAGGCCCTGGGCCTTGTCCCTTTGCAAGTCGTTGTTCTTAAGTCTCTGTTTTAGTATATGGTCTGGTACGCCCCTAGGGCCCCAGCCATATTTGTGCTCAATTTATTGTGAAACGTTGATTTGTGCATATGTTCCTGACTTCTAATCTCACAAGAGA
This sequence comes from Calotriton arnoldi, assembly GCA_963921515.1. Lineage (NCBI taxonomy): Eukaryota > Metazoa > Chordata > Amphibia > Caudata > Salamandridae > Calotriton > Calotriton arnoldi. The sequence continues at coordinate 49,891 of CAWUFW010021328.1, read as the reverse complement.
TTAGTATAGAGTTGTTTAGTAATAAATACATATATATTTGATATATATACCTGTGTGGTGTCTTTTCATTTGGTGATTCAAGAGATTGTGTGGTAAAACAAGCTGCTTTACATTCCTTCAAGACTTAGCCTGAAGGCTGCTCTCCACAGCTACCACTAGGATAGCTTTCTGTAAAGGTTGTCTTAAACCTACCTACCATAAGAGTCGAATTGTACTGGTGCAAGGTGTCCACTTTAACTAGTGAACAGCATATACCAGGCCAACTTCTCACATTGGTGGCAGCGTGTGGGATTCCAGCTTGCTATTGTTTTACCAGAAAATCTCTATTTGAATTACTAATTGAAAACCACTATAGGTACTCAAGGTACATATAAAGTCAAGCTTAGTATCAATAAGTTCTACTGAACTTAGAGCTGTGTGCCAAGGGATAGCACACCCTTTCTACAGCTCAAGCTAGTATCAGTAGGCCACAAACTAGTGTAGGTAGTACAACACTGCACAACACTAGAATGTCCTTAAGGGGTGGACCCAGTGGATCCACTCTGCCTCAGTATAAGGACATGACTTTCTTTGACTTGAAAGCCATGTGTGCTGCAAGGCACCTGAAGCTAGGACAGAGTCCCTCCACACTACACCTGATAGATCTGCTGACAGCAGATGATCTTAGATTAGCTCTAGGAGCTAATGGGTCTGAATCAGTGAGTGGGTCAATTACAGTGTCTGGGTCAGATGATGGACATCAGGATGACCAAGACTCTGTGGTTGTAGGGCCAGGTCCCAAGGGGTATGAACAGGACAGAGGAATTCTCCCTAAGAGAACTGACATAGTGGAGGAGAGGCCTAGGTCCCTTTCTAGGGAATCTGATCACTCCTATCACTCTGGCAGAGATCTGTCTACCAGAGGAACTCCTACTTCCCAAGAAGAGAGACCTCCTCTGACAGAATGTACAAACTGCTGCAGTATGAGGAAGCAAGATTTGCCCTCAAAACCAAGCAGTTGGCATTAGATAAAGAAGCCCTGGAGCTCCAGAGAGCTTCTAGAAAAGAGGGTTAGAACCCCCTGGTGGCAGCAACAGTGTCCCTAGAGGCAGAGAATATATTCCAGACCATAGGAACCTGAGCAAGGTTGTTCCTCCCTACCAGAGTGGGGATGATATCCATAAGTGGGTAACTGCTATGGAAAGGGCCTGTAGAGTACAACAGGTCCCCCAAAAGCAGTGGGCAGCAATCTTGTGGCTCTCCTTTTCAGATAAAGGTAGAGACAAGCTCCTCACTGTTAGAGAAGAGGATGCTGATGACTATGAAGTCCTGAAGAGTGCACTGATAGATGGGTTTGGCTTAACCACTGAGCAGTACAGGTTGAAGTTCAGAGACACCCAGAAGGCACAGACTCAGGACTGGACTGACTTTGTAGATTGTGCAACCAAGGCTCTGGAGGGTTGGCTGGTTGGCAGTAGGGTTACTGATTTCAAGGGATTGTATAATCTAATGATGAGAGAACAGATCCTTAATAATTGCCAGAACCAGTTGTTGCATCAATACCTGGTGGACTCAGATCTGACCTCTCCCCAAGAATTGGGAAAGAAGGCAGACAAGTGGGTCAGAACCAGGGTGAGGCAGAAAACCCAGAACCAAGGGGGTGACACCAAGAAGCAGGATTCTAAGGGCTCTGAGAAAGGTGGGGATCAGTCAAAAGACCAGAAGTCTTCACAAGGGCCCCAAAAATCTGCATCTGGTGGGGAGTCACAATCCAACAAGGGAAAAGGCCAAAAGAAGCCCTGGTGCAAATTCTGTAAACAGAAAGGGCACTGGACTTCTGATTGTAACAAGTCCAAAGACCAAACCACCACCACTCCTGCCCCTAAGGCAACTGTTCCCCCTAGTTCAGCTACTGGTGGAGGTGGTACTCAGAATAAGGGTGTAGTAGGGTTGACCCTGGGTTCTGAAGTGGACTCTGGCCTAGTCAGAGTACCCACTCAGGCAATGCTGATTTGTGATGGAGACATTGACATGTCCTTCCTGGTGAGCCCCAGTAATCTGGGCAAATACAAACAGCAGCCTGTAATAAATGGCAACCAGGCTTTGGCATTTAGGGACACAGGTGCTAGTGTCACCATGGTGGCAGAGGATCTTGTGGACCCTGGACAGATCATCCTGGGCGAAATGTACCAGGTGACCAATGCAAGCAATGTCAGGACCAACCATAGTCTGGCAGTTGTGAATGTCTACTGGGGAGGGGTAACTGGCCTCAAGAAGGTTGTAGTCAGTGCAGACCTCCCTGTAGAATGTCTATTGGGCAATGATCTAGAAACTTCAGCCTGGTCTGAAGTAGAGTTATGGACTCATGCTGAGATGTTGGGCATCCCTGCAGAGGTATTTGCTGTGACCAGGTCACAGGCCAAAATGCATGACACTGAACCAGCTCTGGATCCTGAAACCATGGACCAGATGCTTCCCAAGAAGAGGAGCAGTAGGGGTAAGGCAGTGCCTTCCCCTCTGTCTCAGATCACTGATTCCCCTCTTGAGGGAGGAGGAGCAGATCCTGAAGAAGGAACTGCCCCAGAGGGACTTGAGCCTGATCAGGTTGAGTTCTTGGGGGCAGGGGGCCCTTCTAGGGAAGATCTGAGTAAGGAGCAACAGTGCTGCCCCTCTCTTGAACCCCTCAGACAGCAGGCTGCTGCTGAGGCTGCTGGGAGTGCTAGTGGGTCCCATAAAGTTTATTGGGATGAGGGACTCCTATATTCTGAGGATAGAGATCCAGCCCCTGGAGCCACCAGGAGGTTGGTAATACCTCAGAAGTTTAGGGGTTCCTCTTGACCCTAGCACATGATATCCCTTTGGCAGGTCACTTGGGCCAAAACAAGACCTGGGACAGGCTTGTTCCACATTTTCATTGGCCACATATGTCAGAGGACACAAAGGAGTTTTGTCGCTCCTGTGTCACATGCCAAGCCAGTGGCAAGGCAGGTGGCACCACAAAGGCCCCCTGATACCACTACCTGTGGTGGGGGTACCCTTTGAAAGGGTAGGGATTGACATTGTTGGTCCCCTTGACCCTCAAACTGCATCTGGGCACAGATTTATCCTGGTGGTAGTGGATCATGCCACCAGGTACCCAGAGGCAATTCCCTGAGGACCACCACAGCCCCTGTGGTGGCAAGAGCCCTCATTGGAGTTTTCTCCAGAGTGGGTTTCCCAAAGGAGGTCATCTCTGACAGAGGTACAAACTTCATGTCAGGATATTTGAAAGCAATGTGGAAGGAGTGTGGTGTAACTTATAAGTTCACCACCCCCTATCACCCACAATGCAATGGGTTGGTAGAACGTTTCAACAAAACCCTGAAGGGAATGATCAAAGGACTCCCAGAGAAGCTTAGGCGGAAATGGGACCTTCTTCTTCCCTGCCTGTTGTTTGCATACAGAGAGGTTCCACAGAAGGGGTTTGGTTTCAGCCCATTTGAGCTTCTGTTTGGGCATCATGTAAGAGGTCCATTATGTTTGGTAAAAGAGGGCTGGGAGTTACCTCTCAAACCCCCCAAACAGGATGTGATGGACTATATACTTGGTCTCCGCTCCAGGATGGCCGAATACATGAAGAAGGCAACCAAAAACCTGGAGGCCAGCCAAGAATAACAAAAAGCTTGGCATGACCAAAAGGCTGTGCTGACTGTGTACCAGCCAGGACAGAAAGTGTGGGTGTTGGAGCCTGTGGCCCCAGCAGCCCTCCAAGACAAATGGAGTGGCCCCCATACAATAGTTGAGCAAAAGGGAGAAGTCACCTATCTGGTGAATCTTGGAACTCCCAGGAGCCCCTGAGGGTGCTCCATGTCAACAGATTGAAACCATATGTATGACAGGGCTGACATGGGCTTGCTCATGGCAACTGATGAGGAACAGGAGGAGGAGAGTGACCCTCTCCCTGACCTGCTCTCACAGAACCCTGATGATGGGTCAGTCGATGGTGTTGCTTTGGCAAGCAGCCTCACTGACCATCAGCAAACTGAGTGCAGACAAGTTCTGCAGCAGTACAGACATATGTTTAGCCTGACCCCTAGTCAGACTACCTGGTGCACCCATGAGGTGGACACTGGGGACAGTCTGCCTGTCAAGAGTAAAATCTACAGGCAACCTGACCATGTCAGGGACTGTATCAGGACTGAAGTCCAGAAAATGTTGGAGTTAGGTGTGATTGAGCCTTCAGATAGCCCTTGGGCTAGCCCAGTAGTCCTAGTACCCAAGCCTCATACCCAGGGTGGTAAGAAAGAAATGAGGTTTTGTGTAGACTACAGAGGCCTCAATGCAGTCACCAGGACTGATGCCTATCCCATACCAAGGGCAGATGAGCTGATTGATACTTTGGCCTCAGCCAAGTATCTGAGTACATTTGACCTAACAGCTGGCTACTGGCAGATCAGGTTAGCTGATGATGCAAAAGCCAAAACAGCATTTTCGACCCCTGGTGGGCACTACCACTTTGTGGTGATGCCCTTTGGATTGAAAAATGCACCTGCCACTTTTCAGAGGTTGGTGAACAAAGTTCTGGCAGGGATGGAAACTTATTGCTCAGCTTATCTAGATGATATTGCTGTCTTTAGTTCCTCCTGGCAGGATCACCTGGTCCACCTCAGAAATGTTTTGGAGGCTCTGCAGAAAGCAGGCCTCACTATCAAGGCCACTAAGTGCCAGATAGGGCAGAGTCAGGTTGTGTACCTGGGCCACCTTGTGGGTGGAGGCCAGGTTCAGCCTTTACAGAGCAAAATCCAAACCATAATGGAATGGGTTGCTCCAACCACCCAGACACAGGTGAGAGCCTTCTTAGGCCTGACTGGGTACTATAGGAGGTTTGTGAAGGGATATGGATCTATAGTGACCCCCTTGAATGATCTGACCTCAAAGAAAATGCCAAAAAGGTTCAGTGGACAGCTAGCTGTCAGAAGGCATTTGAAGACCTAAAGCAGGCCATGTGCACTGCCCCCATCTTACAGAGTCCAGACTACACCAAAAAGTTCATTGTCCAAACAGATGCTTCTGAGCTGGGTGTGGGAGCTGTATTGTCTCAACTGAATGATGAAGGTCAAGACCAGCCAGTAGCTTTTATTAGCAGGAGGCTGACCCCTAGAGAGAAACGTTGGTCAGCTATAGAGAGGAGGCCTTTGCTGTGGTGTGGGCCCTGAAGAAGCTGAGGCCATACTTGTTTGGCACTCACTTCATAGTTCAGACTGACCACAAGCCCCTCCTATGGCTTAAACAGATGAAAGGTGAAAACCCAAAACTTTTAAGGTGGTCCATTTCCCTACAGGGGATGGACTATACAGTGGAACACAGGCCTGGGACCCAACATGCCAATGCAGATGGACTCTCAAGGTATTTCCACTTAGAGCACGAAGACTCAACTGGTCAAGGTTAGTTTAGTGTCCCTGCGTTTGGGGGGTTGTGTAGGAGAGTAGGATCTGCCTCTTATGTTGCCCCCACTTTTTTTCTGATGTTTACACTGGTTTCTGGCTATAGTCTGGCTGGGACCCTGCCAATCAGGGCCCCAGCTTCTCTGTTCTCTCTAAACGACTTGGAGTGCACTCTAGGTGCCCTAGTGATTGGATACTGTGGTACCTTATGAGTCCCTAGTATATGGTACCTTAGGTACCAAGGGCATAGGTACTTCACAGGCCTACCAGGGGCTGAAGCATGTATTATGCCACCCCTGGGAAGCAGACTAAATCTGACACCACAGGCCTGCTACTGCAGCCTGGGTGAGGAGGTGCTAGCACCCCTCACTGAGATATAGGTTCCCTATATCTCCCCTGCACACACATTTAAACCTATCAGTCACCCCTAAGGCAGGCCCTATCAATCCTGAGGGCAGGGTGCTTAGTTTCTATGTGAGAGGGTGCCTCTGCCTGAGCAGGGCCCCTCTGCAGCTCTCAGAGTCCATTCTCTGGGGCTGTTTGTGAATGCGGTCAAACCATATACTCTTAAGTGCATTATAACCTCGCGGTTAATGCTAACTTTGGAATGGCTGTATCAAAACATGTCGTGTTTGGTGTCAAACACCTTGGAGTCATACCCCCACACCAGTACCTGGTGTGGGAGTATGATCCCACCCTTCTAGAGGGATAGACATGTTCCTACTGTGGAAATGCGGTAGAATCCTGAAGAGCCCTGGCATCACAAAATGGATGCCACCAGTCACAGACACTGGGCTGCCCTCCTGCTGATGACCGAAACTCGCAGTGGAGGAGGCCCAACAATAGGTATCCTGTCACAGGGAGGTGTGACCACCTCCCAGACAGGGTTTAGTGTATTGGGGCTGGGTGGGTGCACTCCTAGAGTGCTTTGAAGTCCTGCACTGGGGGAGCAGAAGGCTCCTCTGTGCATACACCAGTTCAAACCGGCTCAGGGGCTACCTGCCCCTGCTCTGGCGTGAAACTGGACAAAGGGAAGTGGGTGTAGCCACCTACTCCCCTGACCCTCCCATAGGTGGGGTCAAGGAGCTAGTCCCCCCTTCCTTTTAGTATAAGATAGGGAACCCTTGCCATTGCAAACTAGATATCCCTGGATGACGCTCTAAAGAAGAATCCCGGACCTTCGACGTTCCACTACCTCTGGAAGACTGAAGAATCTCCCTTGGAGTCAAGGAGTGACTCCCCTGCTTGGCAGGCACCAAAAACTGCAACGACGGTCGCAAACTACGCCGCTCCCGCCGGAGCCCGAAGTCCCTGCAGCCCAGGAAGAGGATTTCCTGACTTTTCCAAGGCCATCGTGAGTCCCCAGTGAAGCTGAGGCAAGTGGACCCCACGAGTGACGAGGAACCGCAGTCCCTGGGTACCGTGCACTATTTTCAAGTGCAACCCCTTCACGATGTTCTACGAACCTGTGCTTTGGACCACGTGGGGTCTTAGCCTCTAGCAGAGATCCCTCCCAAGATCAGAGGCCTACCCCGTCTCGAGTGACCATGGGCCCCTGTTGAAGGAATCCTCCTGAGGCGTCTTCGCGATCCCTTGCCAGCCGGCTTGTGGGTCCCCTGAAGACGTTTCTACAAATCCAAAGGGCTCTCCTGGTTGCTCCAGGCCTGCCCTGATTTACCCTCGCTGGGTGAGTCTCCCAGACCTTGCTGGTCTGCACCATTGACTTTTTGTTCTTTCCACAAGACTTGCTGCTACCAAGGCTTGTTGGCTCCAATCGGGTCGCCGACACCGCAGTCAGCTGCAGACTTTGTGGGACACGCTGAATCCAGCTCCTGGTTGTCCTCGACACCTCCTGGACCTCATGGCCGAAGAGTCAAGACACCCGTGAATGACCTGAATCTGTCGACGACGGTGGGCATTCATCTTCCTTGCCCCGGGTCACTGCCAAGTGACTTTGAACACTGTCCCCTCTGCTTTCAGGTCTTCCTCCTTCCAAATCCAGGCTTGGATTCCACCGGACACTTCTTCTGGCTTCACAAGCAGCAAGTCTTCATTGGCTCCCATTGAAAACGACGCCGCGACCCGACACCAAAGGACACCTATGCACCCGGCTTCCCTGGGTGAGGTAACTCCAGCACTACGGTGCTCCTGTGGGTGTTGGCCCTAGAACTACTTACCCTGTAAGTGACTTGCTTGTAGCTACTCCCGAAGTGCCCTTAAACTCTTAATTTCCAACCGCGACTTGCCCCATTGAAGTCTACGGCGATCCGCGCCTGTGTTCCCTCACTGCATGCGTCCCCCGTGGGTCCTTTACTTACCTGCCTTGGGTGGTTTCGTGAGGCCCCAGCACTTCTGAAGGCCCTGGGCCTTGTCCCTTTGCAAGTCGTTGTTCTTAAGTCTCTTTTACTATATGGTCTGGTACGCCCCTAGGGCCCCAGCCATATTTGTGCTCAATTTATTGTGAAACGTTGATTTGTGCATATGTTCCTGACTTCTAATCTCACAAGAGATTAGTATAGAGTTGTTTAGTAATAAATACATATATATTTGATATATATACCTGTGTGGTGTCTTTTCATTTGGTGATTCAAGAGATTGTGTGGTAAAACAAGCTGCTTTACATTCCTCCAAGACTTAGCCTGAAGGCTGCTCTCCACAGCTACCACTAGGATAGCTTTCTGTAAAGGTTGTCTTAAACCTACCTACCATAAGAGTCGAATTGTACTGGTGCAAGGTGTCCACTTTAACTAGTGAACAGCATATACCAGGCCAACTTCTCACAGTAGAACTTTGTTTTAAACGTGGTTGATTTGGTTATATTGTATTTGCAGCTCTGATGAAGCCCTGTTTAGGGTGAAACGCGTTGGCTGCGCATGTGTTGAATCAAGACTTTTAAAGAAGGACACAGATACAATACTGAAGACTCAAGAAGCTCTTTTCTATTTATTTCTAGTTGTTATTGTTGACTTTGATATTCTCCCTTTTGAATATAGAGGTTGGGTTTTTCTTAAAACTGTAGCCGTCCCCATTGATTTAAGCTACATTTAGAAAATTCAAATTTGAGTAGTCCCAAGGCACGACTGAATGTATCATGGAAAAGGTACAAAGAGAGTCTCTTTTCCCTTTTTGAGTATGGGACTGTAATTATTGGCATCCTGGGGAATTGTTGTTTTATAACAATACTGTAGGAAGGTGGAATCTGACTATATGGTTGCCCCCACTTTTTTTTATGGTGTTTTGCTGGTTTATGACTTAGTTGGACTGGGACCCTGCTATTCAGGGCCCCAGTCTATCTGCTCTCTCTAAATGACATGGAGTGCACTCTAGGTGCACTAGTGATTGGATACTGTGGTGCCTTATGAGTCCCTAGTATATGGTACCTTAGGTGCCAAGGGCATAGGTACTTCACAGGCCTACCAGGGGCTGCAGCATGTGTTATGCCACCCCTGGGAAGCAGTCTAAATCTGACACCACAGGCCTGCTACTGCAGCCTGGGTGAGGTGGTGCTAGCACCCCTCACTGAGATATAGGTTTCCTATATCTCTCCAGCACACACATATAAACCTATCAGTCACCCCTAAGGCAGGCCCTATCAATCCTGAGGGCAGGGTGCTTGGCTTCTATGTGAGGGGGTGCCTCTGCCTGAGCAGGGCCCCTCTGCAGCTCTCAGAGTCTATTCTCTGGTGCTGTTTGTGGATGCGGTTAAACCATATACTCTTAAGTGCATTATATCCTCGCGGTAAATGCTAACTTTGGAATGGCTGCATCAAAACATGTCGTGTTTGGTGTCAAACATCTTGGAATACTACCCCCCGCCAATGTTGGCGGCGGGGGTAGCATTCCACCCTTCTAGAGGGAGAAGACATGTACCTGCTGTGGAAACGCGGTAGAATCCTAAAGAGCCATGGCATCACAAAATGGATGCCACCAGTCACAGACACTGGGCTGCCCTCCTGCTGATGACCGAAACTCACAGTGGAGGAAGCCCAACAATAGGCATCCTGTCACAAGGAGGTGTGACCACCTCCCAGACAGGGTTTAGTGTATTGGGGCTGGGTGGGTGCACTCTTAGAGTGCTTTGAAGTCCTGCACTGGGGGAGCAGAAGGCTCCTCTGTGCATATGCCAGTTCAAACCAGCTCAGGGGCTACCTGCCCCTGCTCTGGTGCGAAACTGGACAAAGGGAAGTGGGTGTAGCCACCCCTCCCTTGACCCTCCCATAGGTGGGGTCATAGAGCTAGTCCATCCCCTCTTTTTAGTATAAGAGGGGGAACCTTGCCATTGCAAAGCAGATAACCCCTGGATGACGCTCTACAGAAGAATCCTGGCCCTTCGACGTTCCACTACCTTTGGAAGACAGAAGAATCTCCCTTGGAGTCAAGGAGTGACTCCCCTGCTTGGCAGGCACCAAAAACGACAACGACGGTCGCAAACTACGCCGCTCCCGCCGGAGTCCGAAGTCCCTGCAGCCCAAGAAGTGGATTTCCTGACCTCTCCCAGGCCATCGTGAGTCCCCAGCGAAGCTGAGGCAAGTGGACCCCACGAGTAACGAGGAACCGTGACCCCTGGGTACCGTGCACTATTGTCAAGTGCAACCCCTTCACAACGTTCTACGGACTTGTGCTTTGGACCACGTGTGGTCCCGACCTCCAGCAGAAATCCCTCCGAAGATCAGAGGCCTACACCGTCCCGAGTGACCGTGGGCCCCTGTTGAGTGATTCCGCCCGAGGTGTCTTCGCGATCCCTTGTTCGCTGGCTTGTGGGTCCCCAGAAGACTTCTTAAAGAAACCAAAGGGCTCCCCTGGTTGCTCCAGGCCTGCCCTGACTTACCCTCGCTGGGTGAGTTCCACAAACCTTGCTGGTCTGCGCCATCGACTTTTCTTCATCTCCCCGAGACTTGCGGCTGCCAAGGCTTGTTGGCTCCGATCGAGTTGCCGACACCGCAGTCAGCTGCAGACGTCGAGGGACACACCGAATCCAGCTCCTGGTTGTCGTCGACGCCTCCTGGACCACGTGGCTGAAGAGTCAAGGCACCTGCAACCGACCTGAAGCGACCGACGACGGTGGGCATCCATCTTCCTTGCCCCGGGTCACTGCCAAGTGACTTTGAACACTGTCCCCTCTGCTTTCAGGTCATCCTTCTTCAGAATCCAGGCTTGGATTCCACCGGACACTTCTTCAGCTCCCGCAAGCAGCAAGTCTTCTTTGTTCGCCATTGAAAACGACGCCGCGACCCGACACCAAAGGACACCTGTGCACCCGGCTTCCCTAGGTGAGGTAACTCCAGCACTACGGTGCTCCTGTGGGTGTGGGCCCTAGAACTACTTACCCTGTAAGTGACTTGCTTGTAGGTTCTCCCGAAGTATCCTAAAACTCTTTATTTCCAACCGCGACTTGCCCCATTGAAGTCAACGGCGATCCGCGCCTGTGTATCCACACTGCACGCGTCCCCCGTGGGTCCTTTACTTACCTGCCTTGGGTGGTTTCGTGAGGCCCCAGCACTTCTGAAGGCCCTAGGCCTTGTCTCCCTGCAAGTCGTTGTCCCTAAGTCTCTTACTTAGTATATGGTCTGGTACGCCCCTAGGGCCCCAGCCATATTTTGTGCTTAACTTATTGTGAAACGTTGATTTGTGCATATGTTTGTCTTCTAATCTCATAAAGAGATTAGTAGAGAGTTATTTAGAAATAAATACATATATATTTGATATATATACCTGTGTGGTGTCTTTTCATTTGGTGATTCAAGAGATTATATGGTAAAACAAGCTGCTTTACATTCCTCCGAGACTTAGCCTGAAGGCTGCTCTCCACAGCTACCACTAGGATAGCTTTCTTTAAAGGTTGTCTTAAACCTATCTACCATAAGAGTCGATTTGCCCTGGTGCAAGGTGTCCACTTTAATTAGTGAACAGCATATACCAGGCCAACTTCTCACATTGGTGGGCAGCGTGTGGGATTCCAGCTTGCCATTGTTTTACCAGAAAATCTCTATTTGAATTACTAACTGAAAACCATTATAGGTACTCAAGGTACATATAAAGTCAAGCTTAGTATCAATAAGTTCTACTGAACTTAGAGCTGTGTGCCAAGGGATAGCACACCCTTTCCACAGCTCAAGCTAGGATCAGTAGGCCACAAACTAGTGTAGGTAGTACAACACTGCACAACACTAGAATGTCCTTAAAGGGTGGACCCAGTGGATCCACTCAGCCTCAGTATAAGGACATGGCTTTCTCTGACTTGAGAGCCATGTGTGTTGACAGACACCTGAGACTAGGACAGAGTCCCTCAACACTACACCTGATAGATCTGCTGACAGCAGATGACCTTAGATTGGCTCTAGGAGCTAAAGAGTTTGAATCAGTGGGTGGGTCAGTCATAGTATCTGGGTCAGATGATGAAAATCAGAATGACCAAGATTCTGTGATTGAAGGGCCAGGCTCAAGGGGCCTGAAAAGGACAGAGGAATTCTCCCTAAGAGAACTGACAGAGAGGAGGAGAGGCACAGATCCCCTTCCAGGGAATCTGACCACTCTTATCACTCTGGCAGAGAATTTGTCCAGCAGAGGAGCTCATACTTTTCCTTAGAGAGACCTCCTCTGAGAGAAGGTGCAAACTGCTCCAGTATGAGGAAGCCAAAGTGGCCCTCAGAACCAAGCAGTTGGCACTGGATAGAGAAGCCCTGGAGATCCAGAGAGCTTCCAGAAGGGAGGGTTTAGAACCCCCTGGTGGCAGCAACAGTGTCCCTAGAGGCAGAGAATATGTCCCTGACCATAGGAACCTGAGCAAGGTTGTTCCTCCCTACCAGAGTGGGGATGATATCCACAAGTGGATAACTGCTATGGAGAGGGCCTGTAGAGTACAGCAGGTCCCCCAAAAGCAGTGGGCAGCAATCTTGTGGCTCTCCTTTTCAGATAAAGGTAGAGACAAGCTCCTCACTGTTAGAGAAGAGGATGCTGATGATTATGAGGTCCTGAAGAGTGCACTGATAGATGGGTTTGGCTTAACCACTGAGCAGTACAGGTTGAAGTTCAGAGATACCCAGAAGGCACAGACTCAGGACTGGACTGACTTTGTAGATTGTGCATCCAAGGCTCTGGAGGGTTGGCTGGTTGGCAGTAGGGTTACTGATTTCAAAGGATTTTATAATCTAATGATGAGAGAACAGATCCTTAATAATTGTCAAAACCAGCTTTTACACCAGTACCTGGTGGACTCTGATCTGACCTCTCCCCAAGAATTGGGAAAGAAGGCAGACAAATGGGTCAGAACCAGGGCAAGGCCTAAGAATCAGGGTGGTGACCACAAGAAAGATTCTACCAAGTCCCAAGAGAAAGGTGGGGATAAATCCAAGGATAAGTCCACTACAGGGCCCCAAAATTCCTCTTCTGGGGGTGGGTCCCAAACTCCTTCCTCTCCTGAAAAGAAACCCTATTGCCATGTCTGTAAAAAGCCTGGGCACTGGAAATCTGATCCCAGTTGTCCCAGGAATGGCAATAAAGAAAATGTTCCTCCAACAACTACTACCACCCCTCCTGGTACTACCAGTAGTAATCCTCCAGTTGGGAGTAGTGCACCCAAAAAGTTAGGTGCTTTTGCAAGAGGAACAGAGGTGGGCCCTAGTTTAGACAGGACCCCCTCAACAGACTCCTCAGATTCTGATGGTGGTATAGGATTTGCCACCTTTACCATGGGTCCCACAGCATTGGGCAGGTACAGACTGGAGCCAATAATTAATGGTCAGAAAGCTGTGGCATTTAGGGACACAGGGGCTAGTGTCACCATGGTGGCAGGGAAACTAGTCCCCCTCACCAGCTTTTACCTGAGTTTAAATACCAGGTGACCAACATTGATGGTGTCAGAACAGATCACCCCATGGCCATAGTCAATCTCAGCTGGGAGGGGGTCACAGGCCCAAAAGAGTGGCAGTGTCCCCAACCTTACCTGTAGATTGCCTGATGGGCAATGATCTGGAAATTTCAGCCTGGGCTGAAATTGAACACCAAACCCATCTGAAGATGTTGGGTGTCCCTGTAAAGGTTAGTGGGGCTGTGATGGCCACAGCCCCAGCCCAAGATTTTGGAGAGATGGAGCCTGGAAGAATGGCCCACTCTCCCCAGAAGAGAGCACAAGGGTTGAAGAAAAGTCTTCTTCCCTCCAGACAGTAGGTAAGGGTCAGCCTCCTCAGGGAACAGACCCTACCCCTAGTGAAGGAACTGCCACAGAGGTAGTCAGGCCTGGCCTGGCCACCCCCCTGATGGCAGAGGACCCTTACAAGGTGGTACCCAGTCTGGAGCAGGTAACCTGCCCCTCTCTACCCTGCCTCAGTCAGCCCAGGGCTGCAGAGGTCAGGGAGGTCAGTGGACCCCCCAGGGCCCACTGTCCAGAGGAACCCCCCCATCAGCAGATTAGGGGCACCCAGGCTAGTAGCCCTAGCCAGGTAGAAATTCCTCAACCCACTGAGGGATCCCCCATACCTTTATGTAGGGACCTCCCCCAGAAGGACTCTGTTAGGCAAGGGCAAACCTGGGACCAAAGGTTCCAAACATGCCATGTCCCTCCAGTGTTCCACCCAAAGGGACCCAACCCCCGGCTGTAGGCAGTCAAAGGTTGACCCTTAGAGCAGAGTACCACTCAGTCATGGAAAGACAGGCATACATGGTGACCAGTGAGCTGAGAAAGCTGAGGCCAACATTCCTAGGGCCACACTTCCCTACTCAGACACCTCACCAGCCTGGTACTTTACCAAAGCACACCACAGGTAGTGATTCCCCATGGTGGAGACCCTCTCATACCCTTAGGGTGAGGGATTGCTTAGTGGACCATAAGACAGGGGGCAACCATGCTAGTGCAGGTGCTTCCTTATATGGCCACTTAGTCAATAAAGGCTCAACTGGCCAAGGTTAGCCTTATCTCCTTTCGTTTGGGGGGTTATGTAGGAAGGTGGAATCTGACTATATGGTTGCCCCCACTTTTTTTATGGTGTTTTGCTGGTTTATGACTTAGTTGGACTGGGACCCTGCTATTCAGGGCCCCAGTCTATCTGCTCTCTCTAAATGACATGGAGTGCACTCTAGGTGCACTAGTGATTGGATACTGTGGTGCCTTATGAGTCCCTAGTATATGGTACCTTAGGTGCCAAGGGCATAGGTACTTCACAGGCCTACCAGGGGCTGCAGCATGTGTTATGCCACCCCTGGGAAGCAGTCTAAATCTGACACCACAGGCCTGCTACTGCAGCCTGGGTGAGGTGGTGCTAGCACCCCTCACTGAGATATAGGTTTCCTATATCTCTCCAGCACACACATATAAACCTATCAGTCACCCCTAAGGCAGGCCCTATCAATCCTGAGGGCAGGGTGCTTGGCTTCTATGTGAGGGGGTGCCTCTGCCTGAGCAGGGCCCCTCTGCAGCTCTCAGAGTCTATTCTCTGGTGCTGTTTGTGGATGCGGTTAAACCATATACTCTTAAGTGCATTATATCCTCGCGGTAAATGCTAACTTTGGAATGGCTGCATCAAAACATGTCGTGTTTGGTGTCAAACATCTTGGAATACTACCCCCCGCCAATCTTGGCGGCGGGGGTAGCATTCCACCCTTCTAGAGGGAGAAGACATGTACCTGCTGTGGAAACGCGGTAGAATCCTAAAGAGCCCTGGCATCACAAAATGGATGCCACCAGTCACAGACACTGGGCTGCCCTCCTGCTGATGACCGAAACTCACAGTGGAGGAAGCCCAACAATAGGCATCCTGTCACAAGGAGGTGTGACCACCTCCCAGACAGGGTTTAGTGGATTGGGGCTGGGTGGGAGCACTCTTAGAGTGCTTTGAAGTCCTGCACTGGGGGAGCAGAAGGCTCCTCTGTGCATATGCCAGTTCAAACCAGCTCAGGGGCTACCTGCCCCTGCTCTGGTGCAAAACTGGACAAAGGGAAGTGGGTGTAGCCACCCCTCCCTTGACCCTCCCATAGGTGGGGTCATAGAGCTAGTCCATCCCCTCTTTTTAGTATAAGAGGGGGAACCTTGCCATTGCAAAGCAGATAACCCCTGGATGACGCTCTACAGAAGAATCCTGGCCCTTCGACGTTCCACTACCTTTGGAAGACAGAAGAATCTCCCTTGGAGTCAAGGAGTGACTCCCCTGCTTGGCAGGCACCAAAAACGACAACGACAGTCGCAAACTACGCCGCTCCCGCCGGAGTCCGAAGTCCCTGCAGCCCAAGAAGTGGATTTCCTGACCTCTCCCAGGCCATCGTGAGTCCCCAGCGAAGCTGAGGCAAGTGACCCCACGAGTAACGAGGAACCGCGACCCCTGGGTACCGTGCACTATTGTCGAGTGCAACCCCTTCACAACGTTCTACGGACTTGTGCTTTGGACCACGTGTGGTCCCGACCTCCAGCAGGAATCCCTCCGAAGATCAGAGGCCTACACCGTCCCGAGTGACCGTGGGCCCCTGTTGAGTGATTCCGCCCGAGGTGTCTTTGCGATCCCTTGCCCGCTGGCTTGTGGGTCCCCAGAAGACTTCTTAAAGAAACCAAAGGGCTCCCCTGGTTGCTCCAGGCCTGCCCTGACTTACCTTTGCTGGGTGAGTTCCACAGACCTTGCTGGTCTGCGCCATCGACTTTTCTTCATCTCCCCGAGACTTGGGGCTGCCAAGGCTTGTTGGCTCCGATCGAGTTGCCGACACCGCAGTCAGCTGCAAACGTCGAGGGACACACCGAATCCAGCTCCTGGTCGTCATCGACGCCTCCTGGACCACGTGGCTGAAGAGTCAAGGCACCCGCAACCGACCTGAAGCGACCGACGACGGTGGGCATCCATCTTCCTTGCCCCGGGTCACTGCCAAGTGACTTTGAACACTGTCCCCTCTGCTTTCAGGTCATCCTTCTTCAGAATCCAGGCTTGGATTCCACCGGACACTTCTTCAGCTCCCGCAAGCAGCAAGTCTTCTTTGTTCGCCATTGAAAACGACGCCGCGACCCGACACCAAAGGACACCTGTGCACCCGGCTTCCCTGGGTGAGGTAACTCCAGCACTACGGTGCTCCTGTGGGTGTGGGCCCTAGAACTACTTACCCTGTAAGTGACTTGCTTGTAGGTTCTCCCGAAGTATCCTAAAACTCTTTATTTCCAACCGCGACTTGCCCCATTGAAGTCAACGGCGATCCGCGCCTGTGTATCCACACTGCACGCGTCCCCCATGGGTCCTTTACTTACCTGCCTTGGGTGGTTTCGTGAGGCCCCAGCACTTCTGAAGGCCCTAGGCCTTGTCTCCCTGCAAGTCGTTGTCCCTAAGTCTCTTACTTAGTATATGGTCTGGTACGCCCCTAGGGCCCCAGCCATATTTTGTGCTTAACTTATTGTGAAACGTTGATTTGTGCATATGTTTGTCTTCTAATCTCATAAAGAGATTAGTAGAGAGTTATTTAGAAATAAATACATATATATTTGATATATATACCTGTGTGGTGTCTTTTCATTTGGTGATTCAAGAGATTATATGGTAAAACAAGCTGCTTTACATTCCTCCGAGACTTAGCCTGAAGGCTGCTCTCCACAGCTACCACTAGGATAGCTTTCTTTAAAAGGTTGTCTTAAACCTATCTACCATAAGAGTCGATTTGCCCTGGTGCAAGGTGTCCACTTTAATTAGTGAACAGCATATACCAGGCCAACTTCTCACAAATACACAATTGTTTCCTAGTGATGAGCAGTGGGATTTGTGAAGGGGAGAATTAGGTTGGGTTTAAGATCACTTAGCGATGCACATTATTCCCGGAGTGATACATAGGAGTCTGTGTGACCTACGCCTGCGATGCATCTCATCCATTAAACAATACAATTATGTAATTAATATTTAATTCGACATTTTTCACTTTATAGGCCATATTGCTTGCTCTCATACACGACTGAAAGCCATTCTATTTGAAGACTACATGTGCTCTTTTTGGAAGGTACTGTGAGGAGGTTGTGTCCAAATAAAGCAATGGAAAATCTACTTTAGAAGGTAAAGTTGGGCAATACACATGGCATAGGAACATAGTTTGTACTGAGGTATGTGGACTCTAAGGGGTCGATTCCGATTCGGGCCGGAAAAAGCACCGACCGACTCGGATCCGGAAATAATACCGACCGACACGTACCTGTGGCGCCCGACACGCCAAGTACGATGCAAGGCGTGAAAATTCCGACCGACACGTACCGAACCCAAGTCGACCGACCGAGCCGCACGGAAAACAGCAATCCGGCCGGAAAAACACGCGAATCCAACCGACCGACACGCACCCGGAACAAATCCGACCGAAACGTACACGCGAACTCCAAACCGCAAAGTACGATGCAAGGCGCGAAACCACGAGCGAGTCGGACGGAGGCCAAGCCGCACGACCGACACGCATACAAAACCGAGCCGAAGCAACACAAAACACCGCGACCGACGCGTACGCAGCATAGAAAACTGCACAAACACAGCGTGAACGAAACGGAGAAGACCGTACGAGACAAATGCAGGGTCCGACTCGGTCACAAGAACGTTTCCAACATACACAGACAGTACAAAGGAAAAATCACCCAAAAAAAGGCCAAACAAGCAACTACCAAGCCAATAAATACTGGGGGGTGGGGACAGAGAACAAAGACACACCCACAACTCCACCCATATAAAGGACACAAATCACAACCATGAGCCTTTGCAAATGCCATTCCACTGCCAGCACCCAAGAGAAAGCAACCACACACCCACAGCTCATCCCTCACACAAGCCACACACCAACAAATACCTACCTCACATACACCCAGCAAAACACACACTCACACACCCTCACCTGCACACCAACACACACATCACTCACCATCACCACCCATCACCATGCCCCCCAAGAAGAATCCCAAGTTCCTAGATTGTGAATTGGAAGTCATGGTAGACGAGATCCTCAGGGTAGAGCCACAGCTGTTTGGCACACTGGTCCAACAGACCCCCATCTCCCAGAAAACCAAGATGTGGGAGAGGATCATCAACAGGGTGAACGCACAATCACCATGTCGGCGCACAAAGAGCGACATCCAGAACAGGTGGTATGACGTGCGCAGGAGGGTACGGGACCTGCTCAAGAAAGACTACATCAACAGCCAATACACTGGCAGTGGCCCTCCTGCCAAGCCAATATACCTCAGGCCCTGGGAGGAGAAGGTGCGGGCCATCCTTCTGCCAGTGAGCGTATATGGACTAGAGGACATCCCAGAGCCTGGTGAGTACACAACAAATGTACACAATATACTGCCACAAAACACACACATCACTGTCAAGGGGAGAGTCAAACCATGCACTCATAGCAATTACACAGCAACCAGAACAGAATCATCCCAAAATGTGTATGTCAGTCAGATAAACACAACACATGCCATCAAAAAAGTCACATCCAACTGTGCCAACACATGTACAAACACAACTACAACTACAGCTAGGCAGTGGCACAAATAGAACTAACAAACACATCCAGACATGTAGCCACCACAACAACACCAACACACAGTGAAGACCACTCAAAGGAAGGAATTCTGTGTATGCTGGCCAAGTCAGTGTAGCCAATAGCATCATGGGAGTCGCAGTCACACATATTGCCCCCCACAACTGTCCCATCAACACCACCATGAACCATGCGCACATCACAGGGAGTGGAGAAGGACTCACAAGATGGCTGACACTGGCAACTGCTGTGTTGAGCACAAGGCCCTGCTGGCAACTGTGCACCAACAAACAGCAGGACACCACTGACTGACATCCTGAGAGACAACTTCCACTCCCTGCAATGCAAGCACGTTCCATGGTGGGATATCTGGCTAGCTGGGTGGGAAGGAGGACTTGCAGCACTGACCATAGTCACAAGCACCTCCCCTCACACACACCCCAACACAAACTCCACAGAACCCACCTGGTAGAATGCAATGCCCCCATCCTAACACAAGATCCCACAAAGAACCACCACCCTGGGTTATGTTGTGTGAAGCACAGGGACACTCTTGGGACTTTTAGCCAAACAACTGCCAGGACAACACTCCCAGCCATCCTGTCAGCACAGCCAGCCCACCCCACAGGGAAGCAGAGTCAAAAGGAAGGAAGCATGGGCATGCTGGGAAGGGGGTGGAGGCAATAGCATGATGGGAGTCGTAGTCACAGCTCTACATCCCCCACCACATGGCCAGCAGCTCACACTCACGCATGCACATCCCACAGAGAGTGGAAAGGGCCATCAAAGATGTCTGACACTGTTGCTGTGTCGTGGGGAGCACAAGGGCATGCTGGGTACTGCACACCAATCAACAGCAGGACACCACTGTCAGCCATCTTGCCATTGCTCTCACACCCACACACACTGAACTCGCCACAAAAGCAAGTAAGTATGGGAATGCTGGGAAGTGGGGTGGAGGCAATAGCATGATAGGAGTCGTAGTCACAGATATAGCTCACCCCCACAACTGTCCCATCAACACCACCCTGAACCATGCTCACATCACAGGGAGTGGAGAAGGACTCACAAGATGGCTGACACTGGCTACTGCTGTGGGGAGCACAAGGCCCTGCTGCCAACTGTGCACCAACAAACAGCAGGACACCACTGACTGACATCCTGAAAGACAACTTCCACTCCCTGCAATGCAAGCAAGTTCCATGGTGGGATATCTGGCTAGCTGGGTGGGAAGGAGGACTTGCAGCACTGACCATAGTCACAAGCACCTCCCCTCACACACACCCCAACACAAACTCCACAGAACCCACCTGGTAGAATGCAATGCCCCCATCCTAACACAAGATCACACAAAGAACCACCACCCTGGGTTATGTTGTGTGAAGCACAGGGACACTCTTGGGACTTCTAGCCAAACAACTGCCAGGACAACACTCCCAGCCATCCTGTCAGCACAGCCAGCCCACCCCACAGGGAAGCAGAGTCAAAAGGAAGGAAGCATGGGCATGCTGGGAAGGGGGAGGAGGCAATAGCATGATGGGAGTCGTAGTCACAGCTCTACATCCCCCACCACATGGCCCAGCAAGCTCACACTCACGCATGCACATCCCACAGAGAGTGGAAAGGGCCATCAAAGATGTCTGACACTGTTGCTGTGTCGTGGGGAGCACAAGGGCATGCTGGGTACTGCACACCAACCAACAGCAGGACACCACTGTCAGCCATCTTGCCATTGCTCTCACACCCACACACACTGAACTCCCCACAAAAGCAAGTAAGTATGGGAATGCTGGGAAGTGGGGTGGAGGCAATAGCATGATGGGAGTCGTAGTCACAGACATAGCTCACCCCCACAACTGTCCCATCAACACCACCCTGAACCATGCTCACATCACAGGGAGTGGAGAAGGACTCACAAGATGGCTGACACTGGCTACTGCTGTGGGGAGCACAAGGTCCTGCTGCCAACTGTGCACCAACAAACAGCAGGACACCACTGACTGACATCCTGAGAGACAACTTCCACTCCCTGCAATGCAAGCACGTTCCATGGTGGGATATCTGGCTAGCTGGGTGGGAAGGAGGACTTGCAGCACTGACCATAGTCACAAGCACCTCCCCTCACACACACCCCAACACAAACTCCACAGAACCCACCTGGTAGAATGCAATGCCCCCATCCTAACACAAGATCCCACAAAGAACCACCACCCTGGGTTATGTTGTGTGAAGCACAGGGCCACTCTTGGGACTTCTAGCCAAACAACTGCCAGGACAACACTCCCAGCCATCCTGTCAGCACAGCCAGCCCACCCCACAGGGAAGCAGAGTCAAAAGGAAGGAAGCATGGGCATGCTGGGAAGGGGGAGGAGGCAATAGCATGATGGGAGTCGTAGTCACAGCTCTACATCCCCCACCACATGGCCCAGCAAGCTCACACTCACGCATGCACATCCCACAGAGAGTGGAAAGGGCCATCAAAGATGTCTGACACTGTTGCTGTGTCGTGGGGAGCACAAGGGCATGCTGGGTACTGCACACCAACCAACAGCAGGACACCACTGTCAGCCATCTTGCCATTGCTCTCACACCCACACACACTGAACTCCCCACAAAAGCAAGTAAGTATGGGAATGCTGGGAAGTGGGGTGGAGGCAATAGCATGATGGGAGTCGTAGTCACAGACATAGCTCACCCCCACAACTGTCCCATCAACACCACCCTGAACCATGCTCACATCACAGGGAGTGGAGAAGGACTCACAAGATGGCTGACACTGGCTACTGCTGTGGGGAGCACAAGGCCCTGCTGCCAACTGTGCACCAACAAACAGCAGGACACCACTGACTGACATCCTGAGAGACAACTTCCACTCCCTGCAATGCAAGCACGTTCCATGGTGGGATATCTGGCTAGCTGGGTGGGAAGGAGGACTTGCAGCACTGACCATAGTCACAAGCACCTCCCCTCACACACACCCCAACACAAACTCCACAGAACCCACCTGGTAGAATGCAATGCCCCCATCCTAACACAAGATCCCACAAAGAACCACCACCCTGGGTTATGTTGTGTGAAGCACAGGGCCACTCTTGGGACTTTTAGCCAAACAACTGCCAGGACAACACTCCCAGCCATCCTGTCAGCACAGCCAGCCCACCCCACAGGGAAGCAGAGTCAAAAGGAAGGAAGCATGGGCATGCTGGGAAGGGGGTGGAGGCAATAGCATGATGGGAGTCGTAGCCACTGATATTGGTCACCCCCACAACTGTCCCATCAACACCACCCTGAACCATGCTCACATCACAGGGAGTGGAGAAGGACTCACAAGATGGCTGACACTGGCTACTGCTGTGGGGAGCACAAGGCCCTGCTGCCAACTGTGCACCAACAAACAGCAGGACACCACTGACTGACATCCTGAGAGACAACTTCCACTCCCTGCAACGCAAGCACGTTCCATGGTGGGATAACTGACTGGCTGGGTGGGTGGGAAGGAGGGCCGGCTGTCAACCAAACACAACCAATGCAGACCATGTTCACACCCCAAAAAATACATAGAAATGCCCAAATAATGCAGGACAATGTGCCACACCAATATCAACCCCTGACTGTGACGACTTAGGACAATGCAATGTACAGGCCCGCACCCAGAGGCACAGTCACAACTGTCATGTGTGTCAACCATTGATGCCTGCAGAAACATAACATACATTGTTTGTGTCTCCCAAAAACAGGTGATGATGGGGACACAGCAGCAGACGCTGAGGAGTCCCAGTCCCAGGCTCAAGAGGATGCGGAGCTCACTGGCGTCGTACAGCCTCTGTCCTCCTCGGACGATGAAGACCAACCTGGCACATCCGGTGCAAGTCAACATGCAGCACCAGCAGGACCACCAGCTGCAGCACCAGCAGGACCACCAGCTGCACCCCCTGCACCCACCCCTCCAACGACTGTCACCACAAATACCATCCCTGCCGACATGGACAGAACAAGGAGCAACACCAGCACAGGGACCCTGGACCAACCTGGGGCCATGGACACCACCACCACCACCAACCCCCAAGGTGGACCAGGGTTATCTGTGCGTGCCACTGCACACACTGCACATGTCAGCAGGGGTGGTGGGAGGGGTGGGAGACAGAGGTCGCTGCTTGCAGACATTGCTGGTGTGCATGATGACCCACAACTGGTACGCATAGCTGATGCGTACCAGTCCAGCACCGGAGACCTCAGCCAGGTAGTGGGGCTCCTCAGAGACATGAAACAGCAGCAGGCTGCCCATCATGCCCGCTTGGACTCCCACATGTCCCACGTGGAGTCACACATGTCCCGCGTGGACTCACACATGTCCCGCGTGGAGTCCAAGTGGGATGCACTGCATGAGATGACGGCGGTGCACAGGGACATTTTACAATGCCTCCGCCAGATGAACAGCAACCAGTCCACACCTCCCTGTGTGCCAACAACATCTGGTGCCGAACAAACTGCAACTGCCACAGGGAGGGAGGATGACTCTGGCGGAGAGTCCCCTGCACCGCAGCAGCCTGTACTTGAAGGGCCCCCCAAGAAGAGGGGTCGTCCGAGGAGGGAAAGTGAGAGGCCGATGGCCAAGCGCAACTCCCAGGAAGCCTGAACCTGTTCTGGATGTTCGCCTTTGTGCACAGACTGTTCACCCTGTTGACGGCAACACTACTCCCACACATTGCATGGGGAGTACAAGTTGGACCAATGTGTCAGACAACTGTGGCCCCGATACTGGGGATCCTGTCTACCAGGACTTTCAATTCACCTAGGAACTTCGGATTGCAAGATTTATGTACAGCACTACCCATCCTATGCACTATTAACACAAATGTATCACAATAAACACACTAATACACCATACTTGCCTCTGTCGTGATTCCAACGTGGGTGCTGTTATGGGGATGATGAACTGCAAAATTACACTGTGTATGCGAACTGCAACAGCAAGGACAACACAGGCATGTGAGTAAAGGCAACGTGACACATATGAGGGAGACACACCACCAGGGCTACACAACACATACACACCTAGGCCATCTGACTCATTGCCTACACTGATGTTGCCAGGGAAGACGGTGCAATGCACAGACACCACACCCATTCCCAGTTGTAGTCAAGTAGCCCACAGGTGCAGTAAGCAAATGGCACTCAAATGTGTGACCACAGACAACGCACATCACAAAGTGAAGCACAGGTTTATTACACAGTTGCAACATGTCGTAACCACTACAGATGCAAGGTAATCCCACCTGGCAGCGGGCACACAGTCAACAACTGTAGACGGAAGGAAGTCCATGGGTGTGGCGCACATCACCTGTAGGGACACAACAGCTACCAGCCTGGAAGTGCAATCACGTCGTCGGTGGACACAGTTGACCAAACGAATCTGAAAGTACCCTGTGAAGGACAGAAATGACACACAGTCAAAAGCAATGGAGTACAGGACAGAACAGCAAAACTCATGCACAATACATGTTACAAGATACCCACCCAGAACCAAGTTAGCATGTCAACACTGTTGGGGAGTACAGCCCACCTGTTAGCACACATCGCAACACACATCCAGTCAAGTAGCCCATGGACACACTCCAACAGCACCAGAGCACCACCCACACATCATGCCAACTCACATCATTGACATGACACCTCAGGATACTCACATTCAGCTAAAGAAGTTGGTGATGAGCTGTGTGCGGACATCACCATCATCATCATCATCATCATCGTCACTGGCATCGTGGTCCAGGCCAGGATCCTCCACAGGTGGCGGATGTTGGTCATTGTCATCCTGGATGAGAGGCAACTCCTTCCGCACTGCCAGGTTGTGGAGCATGCAGCAGACGATGATAATCTTGCACACTTTCGCAGGGGCATATGGGAGGGACCCTCCGGTCTTGTCCAGGCAGCGGAAGCGGCTCTTCAGGAGACCAAATGTCCGCTCAATCACTCTCCTGGTCCGACCATGTGCCTCATTGTAGCGCATCTGGGCTGGTGTCACAGGGTTCCTGAGGGGTGTCAGCAACCACGGCATGTTGGGGTATCCCGAGTCACCTACGGACAGACAAGTGCACATTAGCTGACTTGGAAAAGTGGGCGGAATACTACAGATCAGATCACACACAATGGCACAAAGTCAGTACACACCGACAAGCCAGGCACGCTGGTTCTGCATCTGTGCCATCATCCTGGGGATGCGACTACTCCTCATCACAAAGGCATCGTGTGCTGAACCAGGGAAACGGGCACACACGTGTGTGATGGTCATGTCTGCAAGACACACCACCAGTGCATTGACCGAGTGGTAGTGCTTGCGGTTCCTGTAGGCCTGCTCCTGGGCCTGTGGTGGTACCAAAGCCACATGTGTCCCATCAATGGAGCCAATGACATGCGGCATCCTCCCCAGGGCATAAAAGTCACTCTTCACGTCAGTGAGTCGTCGCAGTCTAGGGAAATAGATGTACCGGTTCAGGAATAGCAACATTGCCGCCAAAACATCGCGGAGCACACGGCTCAACATGGTCTGTGACATCCCACCAGCAGTCGCCACAGTATGTTGGAAGGTACCGGTGGCAAAGAAGTGTAGGGCTGCCATCACCTTCACCTTGGGGGTCAGCGCTGTAGGATACGGCCGGCCAGGCTGCAAATGTGGGGACAACTGCACTGCCAAATCCTCAATCAGCTGCCTGGTGAAGCGGTACCGTCGGATGCTGTCCCGTTCCACCATCGTTGCCAGGTCTGGGAATGGTCGATGGACAGCAGGAGCCCTGCAGTGCAGAGGAGAAGTAAGCAAGATTGTCAGTCACCCCACATATGCGGCATTGAACACACTCAATATCCCAACATACATCATTATGAGGCACAACTACATGAAGTGTGCAGTTCCGGAAGGACATGTATGGTACATACATGGCCAACATCTGTCAACACGGTCCAACAGGTGGCATCAATTAGTCCCAGGTTGGCCCATTGGATATCATGAGGCCGTGTCACAGTTCCCATCTCCTGCTGCCGTGTCACAATAACCCCCACAGTGACATGTGAGGACAGATGTGCCCCAGGCACCACAGCTCAACGACAGGTACATTCCCAGGGACCCTGTATTGCCACATGGACACTGGCATTACATGGAGTATCATGTATACACCACAGCAAAACAACCATGACCCCCACAGGTAGTGGCCCCACTTGCCACGGCAGGACAGACATGGACGTCTGTGACACACACACGCACAACATCAAAGTCCATGCACACACAACCTGGATGTGGAGACTGTCTCCCATTGTGCACATGAAATCAGAGACATTGTAAACACTACATGCACAAAGACTGTGGAGGACCATCACTATTGTGCCACTGGGACACCCTGGCTCAAACATACCGTCCCACATGGGACTCACGGGGTATGTGACATGACATACACATACACCACCGTGAAATGTGACCATGGCACATGCACAGATATGAACAGTTGCACATCACAGTGGTCATGTACACGTAACACCCAGGATCCTGTCCCCATGAACACGTGCACAGCCTGTGGGTGGCTGCCCACAGGTGACACCCACAGGACAACATGTACACCAACATACACACAATAGGAAATGCAGCCTTACATGCCTTATGATAAAGTTTGGACAGGCTGTCGTGATGTAGGTGTGCCCCTCACTCCCTGGGAGCTATCTGTGGCTGGCATATGTCCATCTGAGACAGGCATGCTGACATATGCCAGTCACATGTACAGTGATGCGTTGTACTGCAATGGACCGATCGGTGCCCCCGGTCGGCCCATTGCATTCAATGTGTGCGGGTACGCGTTGTACCCCTGTACGCGTTGAACTGCAATGGACCGATCGGTGCCCCCGGCCGGCCCATTGCATTCAATGTGTGCGGGTACGCGTTGTACCCCTGTACGCGTTGTACTGCAATGGACCGATCGGTGCCCCGGCCGGCCCATTGCCTTCAATGTGTGCGGGTACGCGTTGTACCCCTGTACGCGTTGTACTGCAATGGACCGATCGGTGTCCCGGCCGGCCCATTGCATTCAATGTGTGCGGATGCGCGTTGTACCCCTGTACGCGTTGTACTGCAATGGACCGATCGGTGCCTCCGGCCGGCCCATTGCATTCAATGTGTGCGGGTACGCGTTGTACCCCTGTACGCGTTGTACTGCAATGGACCGATCGGTGCCCCGGCCGGCCCATTGCATTCAATGTGTGCGGGTACGCGTTGTACCCCTGTACGCGTTGTACTGCAATGGACCGATCGGTGCCTCCGGCCGGCCCATTGCATTCAATGTGTGCGGGTACGCGTTGTACCCTGTACGCGTTGTACTGCAATGGACCGATCGGTGCCTCCGGCCGGCCCATTGCATTCAATGTGTGCGGGTACGCGTTGTACCCCTGTACGCGTTGTACTGCAATGGACCGATCGGTGCCCCGGCCGGCCCATTGCATTCAATGTGTGCGGGTATGCGTTGTACCCCTGTACGCGTTGTACTGCAATGGACCGATCGGTGCCTCCGGCCGGCCCATTGCATTCAATGTGTGCGGGTACGCGTTGTACCCCTGTACGCGTTGAACTGCAATGGACCGATCGGTGCCTCCGGCCGGCCCATTGCATTCAATGTGTGCGGGTACGCGTTGTACCCCTGTACGCGTTGTACCGCAATGGACCGATCGGTGCGCACCCATTGACAATGGGCTTGCCTGGCAACGGACGCGTTTTCGAATTTCGAACGAGTCGGTTGCTGGAAAATCAGTTGGTCACCCACAACAATGTTGCAAAATCATGTATGTCATGAAGTTGAAGATTTGAAGGATGCTGTGGGCGTGTTTTGGTGCTGCTATTCCATGGATTGGCCAGATTCAGAAGATGCAAACGACTTGGACCTATCACTTTGGACACAAGGGACAGTATCTGCCTCTCCAGCACATATATATTGCTGGCTGTTCCCCTGAGAGCTCACTTGCCTGCACTACATGCTCCAGGACGACATCTGCCACTGCACTGCTGCTGTCTCTGCCCCTCTGGACCCTGCAATGGCACGTACTGTGGAGAGAGCCCAAGCCTTCAGCCTTGAAGAGAACCAGGCCCTGCTGGACAGCCTACTTCCACAGTACAGCAAGCTGTATGGGACACCAGGGGAGCAGGTGAGTGTTCTGTGCACTGCCTTTCTGAATGTGCATTTTGTCTGACTAGCAAGGCTGGAAGTCTGCACGCCACTGGCTAGCAGGCTCACTGAGTAGTTGTCACCCCCCATAGTGTGTAGTGACATGCACTGGACAGGTATGGTGCAGTGACGGTGCAGTGACAGTGCATTTGAACAAGGTTTTACTTCCCATGCAATGATACCATGTAGTGACGTCTGGCAAACTGTCCATGGGCAGCTTTGCACTGCCTGTGTACATCATGTGCCCCTGTGATTGAGACATGTATATACAACTGTGTCATGCACGGATATGTTGCATGTGTAGTAATGGCCTTTTCACTTTGTCATCCTGACAGGTTAATGCCCATCGGAAGCAGGAGATCTGGAAGGACATCGTCCGGGCCGTCCGGTCCGTGGGGGTCTACAAGCGCCGGATCCGCAACTGCCAGAAGAGGTGGCAGGACCTTCGGGGCTGGACCCGGAGGATTGCACGGGTCCAGCTGAAGCTGTCGCCTCCTCGCAGGAGGGGCGGAACACGGACCCTGACCCCCACATGCTCCAGATCCTGGCGGTGGTGTTTCCAGACCTGGATGGGCAGCTGAAGGCCAGACAGCAGCAAGGAGGGGGTGAGTCAAAGACTGCACTGTGAACTCTGTATTACATGCTTTGTGCCCTCCTCTGGCCTGGTTCAACTGCCACAGTGCAGCAGTCATGTTGTCCAGGAGCCATGTCCCTCTATTGTGCACTGCCCACTGCTCATCTGATACCCAGGTGTGGCCCTTACATTCAGGGAATTGTGTCACTTGGGACTGTGTCCTTGCAGTTTGCTTCACTAAAGGTGGGGGACAGCATCTGTTTCCCTAACTCTGTTGTGGGCATCATGGGTGGGTCCATTGTTCACACAACGCCTGTGTTCGGACATGTGATCTGCGTGTTGCTTTGATATGCGGTCCACTTGCTGAGCTGAGCCACCACATGTGCCTGGGGTATGTGGCACACGCCCATGCAGCGGGTGGGAACAATGTTTGGGCCCCAGGAGTGTGCAGATTACGTGTGTCACACATACATAGCCAGCTATCCACTGTCCAGGGCACATCCCTCATTCATGTGGAGCAGGACAGTCATGCCTACTCCAGGCCATGCAATGCACTCTGTACTCCCACTCCCGTGTATCAGCTGACACATTGTGCACAGTGATTTGACCCCTCAGGTGTCTGCCTCTGTGTCAGTGTGCTGTGGATTAGTTGCCAGGACTGCTGGGGTGTTTCTTGGTAGGGGCTCAGCATGCCCCTGGAGATGTGACCATAGGAGACGATACTTGTGTGTCACATAGGTGTTTGATCAGCTGCCCGTGCAGACTGGGGTATGCGAATGTGAAGTTCAGGCAGCTGTTCCCCATTCACAGCAAATTGTGAGGGGCTCAGGTTCAGAGGGTAGTGTCACAGGTCTCCCATATGTCCAATAGGTATGACCTGGACAGATGAGGGTTAAGATGATGTGTTGTGTGGGGGATGTACATGTGCACTTGTGCAGCTCCAGGACTTGCATTCCCCATGACCTACTATTGTGACACAGTGCATAGTGTTGTTGTCTGGCTGCCAAGTCATACATCACTGAGACAGTGATGTATGACTTAGCAGTCATGCCTCTGCCATGGCATGTGTCAACTTATTGGTGGTCCTGCAGGGGAGTGACATGTGCTACATGCACACCATTGTGGCGATGGCTATCAGGACATGGGTGCATCATGGTGTCTGTCGCTGGTATGCATCACATGCATTTCCTATTTGACTCTGGGCATCCCTTTCATCCGGAAACCTGTACTGACTCAGTGGCAAGAGCTGTGATGTGTGCATGTCCACATGCCACACCGTGTCCTCTGCACTGTCCAACTACTGTGTACTTGGTGCATGTGTCCACACTGGGGTGTTGCAATCCAACAGACACCAGACAGATGGGTGCAAGGCCATGTGGGATGTGAGTGCCATGCTTGGCATCAGACTGACAATTGGCTTCTCCTGTTCAGTTAGGGCACTTTTAGCAATGTACAACTAATGATGCCAGGGCTTGCTCTGTAATGTGCTGTGCTCACAGTGGTGTGTGCGTTTGGTGCAGGTGACTGATGTCTGTCTGTTTCCCCATTGTTTGCAGATACATCCACGGCCACGGAAGGGGACAGCTCCACGGACCAGGAGGAGCCAGAGAGCCAGACTGGGTCAGCAGCCGAGGAGTGGTCGGAGGGACCCAGTGGCACGGAGGGCGAGGAGAGCCACACCGAGGAGTCCTCAGCACCATCCACCTCAGCTGAGGACCAGAGCAACTCGGAGGATGACTCCCTTGTGGAGGCGGGTGTCAGCAGCCACCACACCCCAGCTAGTGTTGCTGTCCCCGCCACCACCAGCACCACCACCGCCCTCCCATCGGCTCCCATTCCCCAGGTCCGTGGAGGCTCCCATGTTCGGGAGCGTGTCTCCTTTGGGCCAGGCACCGCACCCCCTGCCCCTGTGTCCCCTGCTGCCCTGAGTGAGGAGTCTGTGTACCTCCTTCGCCAGCTCCATGTAGGGCAGACAGCCATGCTGAGTGTCCTCCATGCGCACACCGCACTGTTGACTCAGCTGGTGTCGTTCATGGAGGGCATCTCATCGGGCATGTCTGACCTACAGAGGGGCAATAGGTCCATGGACTCCTCCCTGACGGCAGCAGTGTCCCTCCTCAGACAGTCCCTCACCCCTCCTGCCTCTGCTCCATCCACACTCCCCAGCACCTTACCCGTCCCAAGCACACACACACCGGCACAGGCACACACCAGCACACACACGTCCAGCACACAGACACACACGCCACAAACAAAACGCACACGCACGCACAGTCAGGGGACTGAAACCAGACTCACAGGGGATGGGGCCCTGGTACACACACACGCATCCATGGGCACTGCGCAGTCCTCAGTTGCCTCTCCCTCCAAAGCACCCTCCCTTGCCTCACCTGCAACCCCAAAGACCCAGCGCCTCTTCCTCAGTGACCTCGGCCTCTTCCCCTCCGATCCAGCTGCTCCAGCATCCAGGGTGAAGAGGAAGCCCCCCCCACACGGAGCAGAGTGCCCCTCGCCCCCGGACACCCTCCCCCAGGTGCAGACAGACTGAGGCTCCCACCCGCAAGTCCCCCGGAGTGGTAAGAGCAAGACCCCACCGCCGCCCTGCAGCTCAAGCACCAGGTCTCCTTCCTCCATCCCTCAGGCCCCCACTCCACAGGTGCCCCCACCACACCCTGCCCCAGGTTCCCCCACCCACAGATATACCATCCCCAAGAGGCTCCGGCCTTCTCCCCCTGCCACTTGCTCTCCCGGCACCACACCCCCGCTGCGCTTGTCTGTGCCACTGATGTGGTGAGGGTGTCCTCCCCTCTGTCCAGCCCACCTTGCCTGTTCCCCATTCTCCTCCCCTGGTGGTAGGCACTGCAGTGGAGTCCACTACCACCCTGTCTGACTTGGGCACTGCAGTGGCGGACCTGTCCACTCCATCTGCAGGGTCCACTGCAGTCGTGCCGGCACCCACAACATCTGAGCCATGCCCCCAGTTGTGCCGGCACACACCATGTCAGACACCTCCACTGCAGTTGTCAGTGGCTCTCCAGCACCCACCACCCCTTCCCTGCTTCCTCCTGGTGAGCCCTGATCCTGTCCCTGCGGTGCCTGGCCTACCCCCCGGTTGCCCCTCCTAGTGGATTGTCCCTGGTTTTGTGCAGGCATGTGTAGGGTGGCATCTGCCACTGTCACCCACTTGTGACTTTGTTGATGGACTGGCCATTGGCCTTTGTTTATGTTCTACCGGACTTCTACTTTTAATGCCACATAAGCTGAATAAAGCAACTTTCTGTTCTCTAGTGCCTTTGCTTCTGATGTACATGATGTTGATGATGCTAACCATGCCCTTGCTGCAGAAATGGTGATATTTGGTCTCATGATAATGAAGTGTTACTGTGCAGGAACCCATGTGGTCCAGTGGGAATGTGTCCTATCCTGTGGTGTATCCATGTCATCCATAGCAGCATCTGAGGGTGTCATGTGTTCAGTATTTGGCAATGGGATTTCCTACTTAGATTGGCAATTTCACATCTGTGGCTTCCACCCCTGCACATCTGTTGTGCCTGCCATTGTTCAATTCGTCTACTTCCCTGACCGTGTGGCCATCTCCGGTGGACATGCAGGTTTGGGCATCAATGGGGAAGGACTCATCTGTGTTGTCAGTGCAACATTGCTATACAAGTGTGTTGGATCTGTGCTGATGATTCCGTTGGCACTTCCATGACCAGGCTGATGTGACGGGAGCCCTCATTTGGTGCTAATTGTTGATTGTGTGACCAAGTGCTCAGCTGACATGATGGGGCCCTACTGAGGCAACATATGGCACAGCTTTCCTCACACAGGAGTGGAGTCCCCTCATGGCAGTGGGTACTCCTGTGACATTGCCTGCGCCCAAGGTGTGTGTTGTATGTGCATGTCTGTGTGTTCACTTCCGTTTAGCTGTGCATGCTGTGATCCCTAGTGTTGTACCTGTTTGTGATGCTAGCTGAGTTGAGCTATGTTCCCCAAAGTCTTCTCCCTGGGTTCTCTGTGATGTGGGTGCATGGCACATTACTGGTCATCAGGGTGTCACCCATAGGTGTGTTTGCTGTCAGGGCTGAGTTTGTGTGCAGACGCAGATGGGTCACAGTCAGGTTTCCCCTTGGCACTTGTTGTTTGCCCCTGTCATGTGATTTCCAGTTTGTGTTATCTTTCAGTGATTGTGACACGTTGTGTGTGTGACTGCTGGCACTCCTCAGGGTCCGGGCTGCAATGTTGGTTGTTGTCTATGTGTGTTCTTTGTGGGTGACCTTGGCTTCTTCATTGGTGTGTGACTGTGGCTGGGATCCCATTGGTTGGTGTGGTATTGCCGTCATGTCCATGTACAGTGTAGTGTGCAGTGTGTCAGACATTCAGGAGTCTTGTTGAGTGTCCATGTGTGATGTGTTTCTGCACCTTGGTTCCCACCCACCACCCTGGAATAGTCATGGGTGCATGTGCAATGTCACCAGTGCATGTGTGCTTCACTGCTGCACATTGTTGGAGGTCGAGGGGTGTGGTGTTGAGTGTGTGCAGATGAGAGTTGTTGCCCGGCTAGGCCCCTGCCTCCATGTTGGCCTTGGCTTACTGGCCATGCTGTTTGATTTGTGCTTGTGTAGGTGTGATGGTAGTTAGTTGCTCAGTACACATGACTGTGGTTCACAGTGTGAACCACATTTAGCTTTGTCATCACAGTGGGATTGTAATGCAGCCCACGGTCACCACATTGTGGGGGCCCTGGGGGTGGTGCTGTGGTGTGTCTGTGTCTTGCTGTGTCAGTTGCTGTCCCTACGTGCCTGTGTGACATGTGTGATTTGTGCTCCCTCTCATCTGACAATGCCTGCTTGCCCACATAGGGGATTTGGATCCATGAGTTACCTTTGTGTGGCACTGTATGCACATCTGTATGATTGGTATTCAGGTCTCCTCATGTGTTGTGTTGTTGCCTGGGGACACTGGCACCCCCACCCCCTCACCTGTTGTGTATGATGTGCAGTGTGGGTCTGCCTGTTTGTGTTTGTGCATCTGCACCACTGCATTGGCATATCTTGGGTGTGCCATTGGCTGTATGTAGTTTGGTGGGTTTCCCCTGCTGTCCCTGGGACTCCTAGGTCATCGGTCAGCACAATGATCATGGTTTGTGTGTCCCATTGCTGCCATGGTATGGTATCTGTTCACCTCACATCTACAGTCTCCACAGGGTATCTGCATTTGTGTGCCCATTGGTGCAAATATGTGGGTCTGCATTCTGATGGTCACGTCTGTCATTGTGTCATTGATGATTGTTGACGGTGTCAGCCCCCATGGGTGTTGTTTGTCTGCACATGGCCAAAGGTATGTCTTATTTGCACTGCAGGATTTGGCTCCCCCAATTTATGTTGCAATGGGACACATACACTACTTTGCCACTGATGTGTTTGTTGTTCTGTGACCAGGAATCATCCATGCAGTTTGGCAGTTGCACCTCTTTCTTTGTCAACACTTACCTTTTGGTCACTGTGATGATGGGGGTTTGGACCCCATTGCCACAATGTTCGAAATGTGCTTCAGCTATGGACCCCACACTTACATTTTGGTCACTGTGATGATGGGGGTTTGGAACCCATTGCCACAATGTTCAAAGTGTGCTTCAGCTATGGACCCCACACTTACATTTTGGTCACTGTGATGATGGGGGTTTGGACCCCATTGCCACAATGTTCGAAATGTGCTTCAGCTATGGACCCCACACTTACATTTTGGTCACTGTGATGATGGGGGTTTGGAACCCATTGCCACAATGCTCAAAGTGTGCTTCAGCTATGGACCCCACACTTACCTTTTGGTCACTGTGATGATGGGGGTTTGGACCCCATTGCCACAATGTTCAAAGTGTGCTTCAGCTATGGACCCCACACTTAAATTTTGGTCACTGTGATGATGGGGGTTTGGACCCCATTGCCACAATGGTCATGGCCTGCTTGTATTGTGGGTGCCACACACATATATGTGTGGCACATGTGCTAGGGGGTCACATTGTATGTTCGAAGTCATGTTCGGTGTTGTAGGCATTTGACACAGTCTACACACGCTTGTCATGGTGTTGGGGGATGTCTTCTTCTTGCATTCCCTAGGTTGTGGTGTGCTGGTTGTGTCATGCATTGTCCATCCTATGAGTGGGGGTGGTAGTAGTGGTAGGCATCCAGCCCCCCCTGGCTAAGGGTGGTAGTAGTGGTAGGCATCCAGCCCCCCTGGGTGAGGGTGGTAGTAGTGGTAGGCATCCAGCCCCCTGGCTAAGGGTGGTAGTAGTGGTAGGCATCCAGCCCCCTGGGTGAGGGTGGTAGTAGTGGTAGGCATCCAGCCCCCTGGCTAAGGGTGGTGGTAGAGCATCCAGCCCCCCTGGGTGAGGGTGGTAGTAGTGGTAGGCATCCAGCCCCCTGGCTAAGGGTGGTAGTAGTGGTAGGCATCCTGCCCCCTGGGTGAGGGTGGTAGTGGTGGTAGGCATCCAGCCCCCCTGGGTGAGGGTGGTAGTAGTGGTAGGCATCCTGCCCCCTGGGTGAGGGTGGTAGTGGTGGTAGGCATCCAGCCCCCTGGCTAAGGGTGGTGGTAGGCATCCTGCCCCCTGGCTAAGGGTGGTAGTAGTGGTAGGCATACTGCCCCCTGGGTAAGGGTGGTAGTAGTGGTAGGCATCCTGCCCCCTGGGTAAGGGTGGTAGTAGTGGTAGGCATCCTGCCCACCCTGGGTAAGGGTGGTAGTAGTGGTAGGCATCCTGCCCCCTGGCTAAGGGTGGTGGTAGGCATCCAGCCCCCCTGGGTGAGGGTGGTAGTAGTGGTAGGCATCCAGCCCCCCTGGGTAAGGGTGGTAGTAGTGGTAGGCATCCTGCCCCCTGGCTAAGGGTGGTGGTAGGCATCCAGCCCCCCCTGGGTAAGGGTGGTAGTAGTGGTAGGCATCTGGCACCCCCATGGCTAAGGGTGGTAGTAGTGGTAGGCATCCAGCCCCCCCTGGCTAAGGGTGGTAGTAGTGGTAGGCATCCTGCCCCCCCTGGGTGAGGGTGGTAGTAGTGGTAGGCATCCAGCCCCCCTGGCTAAGGGTGGTGGTAAGCATCCTGCCCCCCCCCTGGGTAAGGGTGGCAGTAGTGGTAGGCATCCTGCCCACCCTGGGTAAGGGTGGTAGTAGTGGTAGGCATCCTGCCCCCCCTGGCTAAGGGTGGTGGTAGGCATCCAGCCCCCCCTGGGTGAGGGTGGTAGTAGTG
Organism: Calotriton arnoldi; assembly: GCA_963921515.1. Lineage (NCBI taxonomy): Eukaryota > Metazoa > Chordata > Amphibia > Caudata > Salamandridae > Calotriton > Calotriton arnoldi. Next base: position 14,017 of record CAWUFW010021328.1, on the reverse strand, counting down.
GTAGGCATCTGGCACCCCCATGGCTAAGGGTGGTAGTAGTGGTAGGCATCCAGCCCCCCTGGGTAAGGGTGGTAGTGGTGGTAGGCATCTGGCACCCCCATGGCTAAGGGTGGTAGTAGTGGTAGGCATCCAGCCCCCTGGGTAAGGGTGGTAGTGGTGGTGGGCATCTGGCATCCCCCTGGGTAAGGGTGGTAGTAGTGGTAGGCATCCTGCCCCCCCTGGGTAAGGGTGGTAGTAGTGGTAGGCATCCTGCCCCCCCTGGCTAAGGGTGGTGGTAGGCATCCAGCCCCCCCTGGGTGAGGGTGGTAGTAGTGGTAGGCATCCAGCCCCCCCTGGGTAGGGGTGGTGGTGCGCATTCAGGCCCCTGTGTGCATATGTGGCATTGGTGATGGGCATCCCGCCCCTATGGTGCTGCTGTTGCTGGTGTAAGTATATTCTGCATCCCTCTGTGTGTGTGTGATGTGTCGTGTACGTGTTGTATGTGTTTTGTGGTTGGTGTCTGGCTTACCTTCTGCGCCGTACGCGTCCGTGCCTGTTCCGGTAGTAAATGTAGAATATTGGTATGATCGGGACGAAGGGATTCATGGTTGGTTCGTGTCGTTCGTCCTTCTCGTTGCTTCGCGTCGTCCTCGTCGCTGGCGTGTTCGTCTCGGAGCCGTGGATCGTGTTGTGGCGCGAATCGGAGCTTATGTGCGCCTCTCCCGGATGCTTTGACGTGCCGTGCATAGCAACGGGTTCGGCGCGTACGGAAAGCGCATCATACTCGTTCGGCCGGACGGAGCTGCATTTTCCCTTCCGTGCGACTCGATTCAGCGTTTCCGGATTCACCTCGGTCGGGGAACAGGACCTGGTTTGGGTGAGTACGGCTCGGCCGGATTCTGTGCTGTTGTGCGCATCGTACTTACTCGTTCGGTGTGCTGTACGGATCGGTCGGGAAACAGGCTTTCGCATGGCTTTTTTCCCGACCGAATGGTGTTGGGTGCGCCTCCGACCGAGATCGGAATCGGCCCCTATGTGTTTGTAATGATGTTGTATAGTCCACTGTAAGGATGTTGTATGGCCCATGATGGGCAAGATTGTGAGAAGAGACGTAGAGAAGAATATGTATGGTGTGTAACCCTCTGTATTGTTGTTCTTGAAAAATATAATGCTGTTTGTATCATTGCGCATGCGGTGGTGGTTGATGTTTTGTTCTTCCTTATGTGAATCTCTCTCTTCTTTTTTATCTTCTCTCCTTCATACAATATATACTTTTCTGTTTCTTATAAAATCTTAGTTATGACATAAGATCTAAGAATCACTCCTACTTTATAGAAAGGTTTTTTAGAATTAATGTGTGCTTTCTGCGCAAAAACTATGTATTATTCATTAATTTGTTTTTAATGTTATATGTCTGTTGTTTTTGTTTGTAGACAAATTTGTGTATTTAAATGTCATGGAATTTTAATCAAGACTTTTTATACGAGAAATATATATTAATTAATAGTCCTGAAGAAGGTAGTTACAATAATTTTATCCACTGAAGCACGTTGATGAACAAAAGAGGCATATCTCTTACCACAGCAGTGTTTAGAAAGACTCAGAAATATATATGGATCTAACATCTGATGATGTGTGACTGAGGATGGTAAGGAAATCAGAATTTACATATTAAATTTGATAGATTGCCTTGGAGTCTATATGTATGTTGTGCATTACAATGTGTGTATAAATTTTGTTTCTTGACATGTGTTTATGATTGTTGATATTTAACAAATTATATATTTTTGTATATTTGTTCATTGTGGAGTGTGTTTTTGCAAAGTTTACACTTACAGGGTTTTATTTTGTGCCCAGGGGCATTTTTATTGTTTGCCCATCCCCCACACTTCCAAAATCCATATGCAGCAGGGTTTAGCCTCCTGATAAGGATTGTGAGCCACTACTGGCCAAAGGCCAAACGTTGTGACTCACCCATGCTATGCACTGCCTAAGTCCGTACTCAGGGGTTGACTTCTCACAGAGGTTTGGGCACAGGTCTCAAGGTATCGGAGTGCAACAGAGACTGGGCTAAAGATAGGGATTTGAAGTGTGGCAGGGATTGGGACCGTGACGGGCAATGGGAAAGTGACAGGGACTGGGAGCGTTAAAGGGATGGGAAGGTGACAGGCATTGGAACTGTGACAATGAATAGGAGTCTGACAGTGAAGGGACAAATGGCAGTATTGGACATATCACAAGGTGTTGTGTGTTTCCTGCGTGGCCCATTGTAGTTTTCCCTATGTTAGCCTAACTGTGCACGTTATAGGCCTCATTTTCCTTTGAACACGTTACTATATAAACACTCTTGCGCCACATTGTACTTTCACATGGAACCTGCATATTATTTAGTATTCTGTTATTTTCATGGGATTTAGTCTGAACACCACTGACAAGGTCAAACAACAATGCCCCTTGTTATTCTTTCTGGCCATGCTCTAGCACCTAGACATAACACAAGAATGCAGCTGTTGTTTGTGTGCACACATGTCTTATCATATAGATGAGCACATGAGCCAAAAACACACACATGGAGCGAGAGTTCTGAGGCAAGAGCACTGCATCTGCTGAGATTTAGAATGTCCATCTGTGAATGCTTAGGAATGGGGTCTGCCAGTAATCTCAGAGATCTTTGATATATAATGATATAGCTTCGGTAGCAAGGGAGGAGAGTTTAGGTCCCTCTGTCCTATAATATGGCAGGGCTTTTTATGGTCCATAAATTATTTTCCATGCTAACAGTATTTTTAATATGCATATGTTATGTTATGTTAATTTTATTTATATAGCGCATTAATGCCCTGAGGCGTCTAAGCGCTGTTTGTTTCAGCTGCGAGTGTAATCAAGACTGCCGGAAGAGTTACCAAGATTTAAATAACCAGGTCTTTACAGCCTTTCTGAAAGAGAGAAGACTGGGTTCATTTTTTATGCACAAAGGAAGTGTATTCCATATTTTGGTTGCTTCCATCACAATGCTCTTTCCACCCCATCGTGTTTTTTTTAATCTGGGCTGTATCAATAGGTTGGCAGTGGCTGAACGAAGTTTCCTAACTGGAACATACTGCTTGAAACTGTGGCTCAGAAAGACCAGGCCCATATTGTGGATTGCTTTGTAGGTTAAGCTAAGTTTGAAATCAAGGAGAGGGGGCTCTATAAACCAAAGAGATGGAGCTCCCAATAACCATAAAGTTAAAAAAAGGGGTTCCCTTTGGTCAAGATCTATATCACACCATTCATGCCTCAGAGATACTCATGCCCACCAACAGGAATGTATCATTCCTCACTCTGAATGTATCAAAGCACTTATATAACACCAAGTTATGCAAAATATATATGTATTTAATCGGTAAAAACCTATCTGTATGTACAATTTATATCATGACAGTATATTAAAAACAATTTTTTAAAAAACCACATATATCAAAAACACAATTCACAATGATTACAATATCCCTAAAGGAGAATGAACACAGACAATCTACTTTGTCATGTAAACGTTAATTTGGATCCATTATAAACAGCAGAGGGCATGGGTCTTGATTCCCTGTCTCTGTTAGACTGCTGAATTTTCCAAATTTAACACAAAAACTGGGCGTCGACGCATTTCAGTGGTGTTCTCAATAGGACCACCTTCATCAGGACAGGTAAAAATATTTTCTCCTTAAAGTAGCTTTGTACAGTGGTCTATGATCTCACCGGTGCATCTGCACTTCAGTGAGAGGTACTCCCAATTTATTGTGGAGAAAGTGATCCGGCTACTGGGATCTTTTTAATTAAAAAAAGAGAAAGCAGACTATCCACGATATCGAAACGACCTTCTCTTTGCTTCAAAGGTGATATGACTTTACTCCCTAAAGATTTATAGTAGAATATTAAAGTCGGAGTCTATCTCAGTTTGACTCCCCCGTGGTTTTTCTTTGAAGTCTCAAACTTCCTTGTTTCGTTTACTCGTCAGAAGCGCGTTTCAACACGTCCTTCTGATAGCAGGGTGGCGTTATTCGTAGCTTTTTACTCCGACGACTTGCTACCCCCGGTATGTGACCTGGATCGTGGTGGATGCAACACCCTGCTATCAGAAGGACGTGATTGTTGAAACGCGCTTCTGACGAGTAAACGAAACAAGGAAGTTTGAGACCTCAAAGAAAAACCACGGGGAGTCAAACTGAGATAGACTCAGACTTTAATATTCTACTATAAATCTTTAGGGAGTAAAGTCATATCACCTTGAAGCAAAGAGAAGGTCGTTTCGATATCGTGGTTAGTCTGCTTTCTCTTTTTTAATTAAAAGATCCCAGTAGCCGGATCACTTTCTCCACAATAAATTGGGAGTACCTCTCACTGAAGTGCAGACGCACTGGTGAGATCATAGACCACTGTACAAAGCTACTTTAAGGAGAAAATATTTTTACCTGTCCTGATGAAGGTGGTCCTATTGAGAATGTACCACTGAAACGCGTCGACGCCCAGTTTTTTTGTTAAATTTGAAAAATTCAGCAGTCTAACAGAGACAGGGAATCGAGACCCATGCCCTCTGCTGTTTATAATGGATCCAAATTAACGTTTACATGACAAAGTAGATTGTCTGTGTTCATTCTCCTTTAGGGATATTGTAATCATTGTGAATTGTGTTTTTGATATATGTGTTTTTTTAAAAGTGTTTTTAATATACTGTCATGATATAAATTGTACATATAGATAGGTTTTTACCGATTAAATACATATATATTTTGCATAACTTGGTGTTATATAAGTGCTTTGATACATTCAGAGTGAGGAATGATGTTTGTTGGTGGGCATGAGTATCTCTGAGGCATGAATGGTGTGATATAGATCTTGACCAAAGGGAACCCCTTTTTTTAACTTTATGGTTAAGCTAAGTACCTTAAAGGTTAGTCTCTGTTTAATGGGGAGCCAGTGTAGATCTTTTAGATTTTGAGCCATTGAACAGAATTTGGGGATTTTCAGTAGGAGTCTGGCCGCGGCGTTTTGTAGGACCTGGAGTTTGTTTAAATTATATTTTGGAGTGGTCAGAAGCAGACTGTTGCAGTAATCTATTTTAGACAGAACTAGCGCTGTAACTAGGGTTTTTTGCAGGTTTGCTGGTATGAAAGGTAGGACTTTTTAAATTATTCTGAGGGTGTTGAACGTGGAGGAGGTGAGTGTATTTACTTGATCTGTAAAATTAAGTTTGGTATCAATAATCACCCCTAAGTTTCGTGTCTTTTCCACTGGAGTGGGAACTGGACCCATAGTAGTTGGCCAGACTGCAGGGCCCCAAAAATTTTATTCAGGTCCAAACAGTAGGACCTCGGTTTTGTCCGAGTTCAATTTAAGGCAATTTCTATCGATCCAATTATGAACTATCATGCAGTTCTGAAATCTGTTTCCAGTGCTACCATCATTTTTCTCTATAGAGATGACAATTTGGGTGTCGTCAGCATAGGACGTGAGCGAAAATCCAAACTTTCCTTTCAGGGCTGCTAATGGGGAAACATAAATGTTAAAAAGAGTAGGACTCAGTGATGATCCCTGTGGAACTCCACAAGGCAGGGAGAACGAGTGAGAGGTGAAATTCTCTAACTTCACTACTTGCTCCCGATCTGCTAAGTAGGATTTTAGCAGGCTCCACGCCTGACCTGTGACTCCACATGTCATTAGGCGGTTTAATAGTAGTTGGTGATTGACCGTGTCGAAAGCCGCCGAGAGATCGAGCAGGATCAGGGCAGCCCCTTTTCCTTGATCTAAAACCTGCCTGATCTCTTCGGTTGCCTTGAGCAGTGCTATCTCTGTACTGTGGCCTGTCCGGAATCCAAATTGTGTGCTGTCCAAAAGTTTATTTGTCTCAATAAAGGAAACCAATTGTTCATTCAAAAAATGTTCCGCTATTTTTGCTGGTAATGGGAGACAGGAAATTGGTCGATAGTTGCACGGATCTTTGTGATCAAGAGAAGCTTTTTTTAGACGAGGAATCTCAACTGCTTTTTTCCAGATCTTTGGGAACGTTCCTGTTTCACACATATTTTGAAAAATGGGTGTTAATTTAGATGCGGTGATTTCTGCTGCTAGTTTTATTATATTTGGCGGGCATGGATCCTCTGGTGATTCCGAGGTGGCAGTGTTTAATAGTTTTATAATATACTCTGTTGGTGGAGGGCTAAATTTCTTCAGAGGTTTGGTTGTATTAGGGTGATGATCTCCCTCTGTTCCCGGTGTTGGCATAGTGCATGATTGACCATCTGAGAATTTTTTATTAATTGTGTCTACTTTCTCTAAGAAGAAATCTGCTAGTGCATTACAAAAGGGCTGATTGGCATTCATAGCTTTGGTGTTGTGTTTGGTTGTTAGTTCAGTCACTGTGCGAAAAAGCTCTTTGGTTGAGTCTTTTGCGCCTCGAACCTATTTGTAAAATATGCTAGTTCGGCTTTTACAATGCTGTCTTTGTATACTGCTATTGACTGTTCATATTTTTCCATTTCTTCCTCTTTATATGAAACTCTCCATTTTCTTTCCTGTTTCCTGCACTTTTGCTTATATTTCCTAAGCTCTAGGGAGAACCAGGGAGCTGATGGATTTTGTTGCTTTAATTTTATCATTTTAACAGGTGCTACTTGGTTTGATGCTGTTTCCAGCCATTTATTATATTGTTCGGCTGCTGTCTCCAAATCATTTCCTGTCTCTACATTTATGTTTTTTAGAGTATTATTAAAATGATCTGCTTTCACATTTCGCCAGTTTCGTGACAGGTGAAAAGGGGCTGATTTCCCTGTGTTCCGGTTGGATTTTGGAAGCAGCAAATCAAAAGATTGCTGTATGATCAGTCCAAGCTACTTGAGTGGTCTTTATATTGTCTAGGTTGGGATTATTAGTAAAAATCCCTTCCAGAGTATGCCCTGCTTGATGTGTTGGTGCAGGAACAATTTGCTCTAGACCAAATGCAGAGAGGGTTTGCAGGAGTGGGGCGGTATCAGAATCTGACTTTGTCTCTAAGTGGTAATTAAAATCTCCTAGGACTGTAAAATTGGTTCCTAGAATACAGTTTTCCAGAATGCCCGCTATTTCTTGAGGAAAATCTTTCCTGGGGTTTGAAGGTCTGTAGAGTAATGTACCGTTGAAGGATGTTTGTTTAGTACTCTCTATCGAAAATGTGATTGTTTCTCCAAAAGAGGATATAGATGGTTGACAGCTCGCTGTTAAATCTTCCCTTACAATGATTGCTGCCCCTCCTCCTCGCTTGTGTTTTCTATTGCATCTATATATGTTAAAGCCTTGCGGGAGTGCTGCCTGTATATCTATGTCACAAGTGGTGTCTGCCCATGTTTCAGTGAGAAAGGCGATCGATGGTCTATATGTATCCATAAATAGATTGAATTCATTGCTGTGTTTTATTAGACATCTAGTATTTAATAATACGCATGATAGTGATCCAGCGCTAACAATAAAAATAATTCTCCTATTATGCTTTGGTCATCCAGGTGCAATTATTTCTCTAACACACACACTATATCCATATGACGGTGGGGCCCATTACACCGCATATACATTCACTTACTCATTTATTCCCTGGATTTCCTCCGTCATGAACCTAGGAGAAAAACGATTCGCTGGAAGGAGACGGGATACCTTTTATAATGTCATAATATTTCTCATCTGCTTTTAAGGTATTCCGCTCATTGGTCGATGGACCAACTAGTAGGAATCAGTTGATGGTGATTAAGACCAGCTCAATCACAATAAACTCTTTTACCATTTCATTATTAATTATTAAGCTAAAGAAAATCACTGAGTCATTTGTTTAAAGAATAATAAAGTTTATATAAAGTTTTGAATGCAGGAAAATTGAGATTAAGCTTATTATTCAGATCATTGCATTTATCATCAATATAAGAATAGTTTGAAATTGCAAGGCACTTTTATTAGACGGAAAAATGAGGTTATCATAATAAGAACTCTATAGATCAATCTATCTATCTCTCTGGGGAAAGCCTAATAATTCTAATAAATCTATCAATAAAAGTTCTCCTAAAGCAGCATCTTTATACTCAACTGGAAAAGGAAAATAACAGCAGCAGCATCAGCTCGTCAGCATCAGCAACCGCAACTTCTCCCATCTACATCTAACTTCTTCAGCATCTCCCGCAGCATCCCGCAGCATTCACTAACCCCTCCCACCAAGAGTAGGTCTTCTTATACCCTAATTCTAGCTTACAGCATAAAATGTTTCTTCTTACATGGCGCGATTCATTCTCATTGGTCAAAACTCAGGTCCATATACATTTTAATCAAACTTCCTGTTCTTAACCAGTTCCGTGTGGAATGTCCATGCAAGCATCGTTTCCCACAGTTCATGCACTTGCTCATAAGTTTCGATCAGTCCAAATTGTATCTTTTTCTGTTACATTTTGTATAATACAGTTCCGTCTATTGATTCAACCAGGCTTCTCACGCTTCTTGCTGATCATCTTGGCACACATCTGCTCAGAAGGGTCACAACAGCCTTGACCATACTTTCATCTTAGCCTCTCGGCATCAGCACGTGATCATCCCTTTTCCACAGCCTCTCTCCTCTATCACATGGTCTCATCCGCTCATGCGCACTCTAGTAACTCGCGGCCATTTTATATTGCTGCTCGGCAGGCCTAAGCGCACTATTTTCAAAGATAAACAAAATGTTATTAAAACAAAGAAATATAAACCCTTTCATTTCCCTCCCGTCTTTCTACGTACCCCAATTAGGTATTACCTAGCAGAAGCAACATATAAAGCTGTCCCTTACTTACCATCGCTTTATTTTGCAACCACACGTTTTATTTAAAAGCACAAATCATGCATTTATTATTTAATTAGTACGCAAATATTATGTTATGTTAGAAACGTAAACAATTATAAGTCAATTAATTTGCACACTGAATTGCGTGTTACCATTAACCCTTAACATACATTGTTGGTTATTTACTTAAACGAACATGTTTATTAATATTGTACGAAAATATTAGGAGGTTAAAATTTTTACATTTACCCTGCTCCATCAACTCCCCCTTTGGTGATTTTTAATATCACCACAAAAACCCAAGTTATACAATTTTCTCAGACAGCATATATCTTTTATCCGTTTGCTTTTGTTAGTTTACACAACTGTATCCCTTTCAACTTGTTTCTTCGTTTTCTTGTACATGTTCTCTTTTATTTCTTCTAACTCTATTTCACCCATTTCTCTCTCTCTTTCCTTGTTTATCATGTTTTCTTTTTCTATCTTATTCTGCCTTCTTCTTCTCTTTATAAATGTTATTGCAAGCTTCAGTACTAATATTATTATTATTATCATGTTTGCTATTATTATAACTTTCCCTATTATTAATCCACTCATTCTTGTTAACCAATTTGTTACAGAAGAAAACCCTTTACCAAGTTTTCCCCAAACACTTTCAACCTCCAGTGGAATCAATCAATCAATCATGTCACTTATAAAGCGCACTACATACCCGCGAGGGTCTCAAGGCGCTGGGGGAAGAGGGGGTGGTGCTGCTACTGATCGAAGAGCCAGGTCTTGAGGAGTCTTCTGAAGGCCAGTAGGTCTTGGGTCTGTCGGAGGTTGGTGGGGAGGGTGTTCCAGGTCTTGGCGGCGAGGTGGGAGAAGGATCTGCCGCCAGCGGTCGTTTTCTCGGATGCGGGGGACTGTGGCGAGGGCGAGGCTGGTCGAGCGGAGCTGGCGGGTGGGGGTGTAGAAGCTGAGTCGTCTGTTGAGGTAGGCTGGTCCGGAGTTGTGGAGTGCTTTGTGGAACAAGTTCTTTGTGCAAATTTGTAATATTTGTTATATACTTCTGTATATTTTCGCTCTTATCTGGAATGTAAGTGCAACAATGTTGGACTTTCAGCATTCCACAGACTCCGCCCTCTTTTGCCACAAGAATGTCAAGGGCAAGACGATTTTGCATCACCATAGCTCTCATGGCAACCATCTCGGTATTTACCATTAAGAACCCTCCAGCAGTATCTGTAGATAAACGATCTACCACTGTGGATAATTTCCGAATTCTAAATGCATTCAAAGATATTCCCACTGCTGGTATCAATGCACCAAAATATCACCTACTATTTCTGAAAAACTTTCCCTTTTTCTACGTGTAAAGGTATTTATCATTTTGTGTGTTCCTTTTTCTTTTCTATCTACATGAAAAATCTTTGGAAAGACCAGGCCTAAGTAACATGACCCATACCAATGGTCCGGCAACCTATAATAAGCCCTATTCCCGCAAACATAATAAATCCCTGGAAATATTGGATCTTTTTCCCCTTTGAATCCCCATCCACCTAGAATTTGGTAATTGTCATGGCAATTGCTGGAACCCACAAAATAATTGTCATATCTTGTCTTATTTCTTCTAATGCACAACCTTCCCTGTTGGGGCCAATCCAGAGTCATAGCTGCATTTGTCTTTTTCTTGTCATGATGGTCTTCCTCAAACGCCCAAAGAGGTGTTTTTGTCTCTTCTATCACTTTTCTTTGAAATTTCACTCTTCTCTCTTCAACCATTTCTAAAAATACCTTTTCTTCCTTCTTTAACTCACAGGTAAAGTTGTACCTAATTATACTATCTAACGTTAAAATCTTATCTTCTAAGAAATATTCACCAAACGTCTTTCCCTCTTTTATTTTGTTAAGCTCGGGAACTACAGAAACCTTTGCAAAAATCTTATTTATATCAGTGTAATAATATTCTAATCTACCTGTTTTATAAAATAAACTTGCTAAAACACTACATGTTATTCCATACGTCAAAGGGAGGTGATGATAAGTCACACCCTCTGCTACAGATGCAGGCAACTGCATACAAACATAGCAATCTCTTACATCCATTGTTTCTACATACTCATATAATAATTTAGTAAAAACATTTTTAGAAAAATCTGTTATTGATTTGTCCTTATGTAATTCTGCACTACTCTTTAAAATGACTGGCTCTTGAGTGTTAGCTCCTTTTTCTTTCTCAGTGTTATTAGACTTTTCTACTACAGCTAAACTAATTGGAATAGTTATTGCTAAAACTACCCATACTGTTATTAATAAACCTGTACAAAAACAGCACATCCTGCACCATCTACTTAAAAACTCACATTTACATTTTCTATCTCTAGTATTCTCCATTTTGTCTTATAACCTTATTTATTTGTTTTCTAGAAATTTGTGTCACTACACCTCAGAAATGACTTGCTTGCCACTCTGTACTTCCAATATTTTGTCTTTGCTTGGTACTTTCTTTTAATTCTTTTTCAGAATTCTTTCTTTGTCACATCCGGTAAATTCGTCAGTTCAGTGTTTTGTCAAATCCGGTAAAACTATCTAAACTTCTTCAGGTTTGTTGCTTCAGGTTTGTTGCACTTTACTTCCTCCCATCAGGTTTCTTTTTCTGGGTTTTCGTGAGTGTTCAATTCTTCTTTGTGACTAGTCAAAGCACGATACAACCATTCAGGCGATCTATACTTTTGATTTACTTTCTTTATTCTTTTCGTTTTCTGCAAGTGTTTTCCACCTTGTTTTTCTTGCTCTTTTGACTTGTTATTTCATTCACTTGTTCAGCACTTTTCCCATCCAACCTTATGATTCTGTATCTTAATTTTCTTACTTCGTTGGGCCAATTGTCTCCTTTTCTTGGCCTTTTGCTTCACTTCCTTTTTCCTCTCTTTCTGTTTTCCAATTTCTTTTTCTTGTCTCTAGTTTTTCATTTCTTTCTTCTCCACTTTCTTCAGACTCTGTTTCAATTCTTTCGTTATTTCCTCTTATTTTGAAGCTTATAATTTCACTTTCATCTACTTGTGGTTCTTTTCTTATCTTCCTTCGTTCACCTATTTCTGTCCCTCCTCGAGGTTCTTCCGAATTTGTGTCAGTCTCTCTATCTGCATCTAAATTTCGCTGTTCTTGTGTTTGACTATCTGTCCCTACTGCTCCTCGGGGTTTTTCCGCTTTTTCTAACTTTTGGTTTGAAACTCTCCCTTCTTCATCTATTAATATTATCTTCGAAGGAATTTTACCACAACTTGTACTTGGTTGCTCACCGTCACTATCTTCTGGCTCAGTTTCTTCTCTTATGCTTTCAAAATTCCACTTTCTTTTTAGAATTTCTTCACCTTCCGAATGTTCTGTATCAGATTCTGAACTGGTGTCAGATATTTCCAGATGTCGACTTACAGGTCGATCTTCAAATTCTGGAACTTCAGCTATTTCTTTTATTTCCTCTTCTTCTTCTATCGTTGCACTTGTAGTTGGGTGTAGGAAGGTGGAATCTGACTATATGGTTGCCCCCACTTTTTTATGGTGTTTTGCTGGTTTATGACTTAGTTGGACTGGGACCCTGCTATTCAGGGCCCCAGTCTATCTGCTCTCTCTAAACGACATGGAGTGCACTCTAGGTGCACTAGTGATTGGATACTGTGGTGCCTTATGAGTCCCTAGTATATGGTACCTTAGGTGCCAAGGGCATAGGTACTTCACAGGCCTACCAGGGGCTGCAGCATATATTATGCCACCCCTGGGAAGCAGTCTAAATCTGACACCACAGGCCTGCTACTGCAGCCTGGGTGAGGTGGTGCTAGCACCCCTCACTGAGATATAGGTTTCCTATATCTCTCCTGCACACACATATAAACCTATCAGTCACCCCTAAGGCAGGCCCTATCAATCCTGAGGGCAGGGTGCTTGGCTTCTATGTGAGGGGGTGCCTCTGCCTGAGCAGGGCCCCTCTGCAGCTCTCAGAGTCTATTCTCTGGTGCTGTTTGTGGATGCGGTTAAACCATATACTATTTAAGTGCATTATATCCTCGCGGTAAATGCTAACTTTGGAATGGCTGCATCAAAACATGTCGTGTTTGGTGTCAAACATCTTGGAATACTACCCCCCGCCAATCTTGGCGGCGGGGGTAGCATTCCACCCTTCTAGAGGGATAAGACATGTACCTGCTGTGGAAACGCGGTAGAATCCTAAGAGCCCTGGCATCACAAAATGGATGCCACCAGTCACAGACACTGGGCTGCCCTCCTGCTGATGACCGAAACTCACAGTGGAGGAAGCCCAACAATAGGCATCCTGTCACAGGGAGGTGTAACCACCTCCCAGACAGGGTTTAGTGTATTGGGGCTGGGTGGGTGCACTCTTAGAGTGCTTTGAAGTCCTGCACTGGGGGAGCAGAAGGCTCCTCTGTGCATAGGCCAGTTCAAACCAGCTCAGGGGCTACCTGCCCCTGCTCTGGCGCGAAACTGGACAAAGGGAAGTGGGTGTAGCCACCCCTCCCTTGACCCTCCCATAGGTGGGGTCATAGAGCTAGTCCATCCCCTCTTTTTAGTATAAGAGGGGGAACCTTGCCATTGCAAAGCAGATAACCCCTGGACGACGCTCTACAGAAGAATCCTGGCCCTTCGACGTTCCACTACCTTTGGAAGACAGAAGAATCTCCCTTGGAGTCAAGGAGTGACTCCCCTGCTTGGCAGGCACCAAAAAACGACAACGACGGTCGCAAACTACGCCGCTCCGCCGGAGTCCGAAGTCCCTGCAGCCCAAGAAGTGGATTTCCTGACCTCTCCCAGGCCATCGTGAGTCCCCAGCGAAGCTGAGGCAAGTGGACCCCACGAGTAACGAGGAACCGCGACCCCTGGGTACCGTGCACTATTGTCGAGTGCAACCCCTTCACAACGTTCTACGAACTTGTGCTTTGGACCACGTGTGGTCCCGACCTCCAGCAGGAATCCCTCTGAAGATCAGAGGCCTACACCGTCCCGAGTGACCGTGGGCCCCTGTTGAGTGATTCCGCCCGAGGTGTCTTCGCGATCCCTTGCCCGCTGGCTTGTGGGTCCCCAGAAGACTTCTTAAAGAAACCGAAGGGCTCCCCTGGTTGCTCCAGGTCTGCCCTGACTTACCCTCGCTGGGTGAGTTCCACAGACCTTGCTGGTCTGCGCCATCGACTTTTCTTCATCTCCCCGAGACTTGCGGCTGCCAAGGCTTGTTGGCTT